>JAZKJV010010407.1:0-51129 GCA_037367405.1 Ottelia alismoides | reverse complement strand
TATAGGTATAGGAATTCTTTTAGAGATTTGGACCTAATTTTACCGAACAATCACTCCTAATGATCCAAAGGCTCATTCCACGAGGCGTAAACAAAAATAAGGTGAAAAATACAAATCAAGGAAAATAAATAGAAACAAAAGGGAAAATAGGGAGAAATAAACGCAGAATGCAATTAAAATACGGAAAACTAATAAAGTCCTACAAGTGAACAATTACTTGGTGAAATGAACCTGTGAGAGTTCAAGCGTCCAAGGTCACGTATTATTACAAATTTATAATAATTCTCTCTCTCACAAAAATTAAACTATATTTATACTAAAAATAAACTACTTGGCTTCTTGTCTGCTTTTGTTATTCTCTCCTACTAGTGGGCAATGAACCATCGGCCTCCGTGACTCTCAAGTGCATCGACTCTTCAAGGAAATCCTCCCTCTATAGGCACACCCTCGCAACAAATTCAAACAATAAAATGGTAAGAATATTCTCATATAAAAATAGAATAAACAGAGAAATATAAATTGAAATGAAATGACGGTAAAATGTTCTAAGTATTTAATCTCTACTCTATAAACCGACGCTCCCCAGCAATGGCACCATTTAACGAGACAGAATTTTGAGGTACCTAACATCCAGTATTGGAGAGCATGTTGCGTCCTACGAACCGTATCCGATAATCGATATATTGGCGCCTCTCTCGGCTCTCAACACTCAACAATCCATGTCAATAAACAACTAACTCACAACAAATTAAAAAATAAATGTAGGTGAGCTGAAGTTTATTATACCTTACAGAGAATATGTATAGCACGCAAGCAGTAAGGGTCGAATCACAAAGGAGCACACGAGGTAGAATAACAAAAATGAGTAGACAACTTAGAATATTTTCGTGTTTTTAATTTTAATTATTCTTGTGGAATTTAGTTTTTAACTATTATATATATATTTCTATTTTTTGATTTTGCAAATTTTAAAATTTTCAATATAGAAAATAAAATACAAGGCAATATAAAACGCATAATTATATATGTAAAGATTAAGAGAGTTGTTTTTAGATTTTTCAAATATAATAAATAACCTCAAAATTTTAAAAACAAAATATTTTTAGGTTTTATAAAATTTTCTCTATTTTTGTAAATTTTGATAATTTTTGAACATTTATATAGATTTTAATTTGAGAAATACACAACATAGACAAAATAGTAAATCAGAGAACTTGAAATGGGATTAGTAAATATATATCAAATTAGATTGAGCTCAAATTAAATTTTTCTTAAGACTAGAAATATAAATAAACGTCAAAACCCCAAAACATATTTTTATGATTTTTTTGTGAATTTTTAATATTTATAATTTTCTGTGTTTTTCAATTTGTATGAGTTTTTCTTAATATCTGGCAATAAATTTGGTCAGAAAATCGAATATAACTAGATAAATATATGTGATTTTTTGGAATTTTCTAAGTATTTTGTATTTTTATGGATTTTAAATGCTAAACATCAGAAAATGTAACGCTTTTGTGTTTTTATAATAATGAAAACAATTTTAATTAACTTAAGAAAATTACATGTGATTTAATAGGGTTCCAAACACTTAAGATAATTTTCCCATATTTTTAGCTGCAAAATGCTAATCTTAATAACTGGAATACAAAATTAAATATGCGGTAGAGGGACATGTATGTAATTTTCTTAAAGTTTCTGAGCATTTAATAACATTTCAAACAAATCCAAGAGCGTGCGAGAAATTTTTCTACATTAAAATACTATCCGTACTAGTAGAGGTTATAAATGCAATATTCCAGAACAATATAGTCCAATATGAAAATTTATCAAAAATATTACACTAATAGTTGAAATTCATGGACCAAATGGAAATACATAAGTTTGCAAGGGTGTCCAAGCAAAAATCCTACCCCTCACACGCACAAGCACATGAGGTGACGTGGACTGGAGTGAAATGCAGATACAATAAGCTCAGGTCTTT
This sequence comes from Ottelia alismoides, assembly GCA_037367405.1. NCBI lineage: Eukaryota > Viridiplantae > Streptophyta > Magnoliopsida > Alismatales > Hydrocharitaceae > Ottelia > Ottelia alismoides. The sequence goes on along the minus strand of JAZKJV010010407.1, from coordinate 49,145 downwards.
AGTTGCAAGTATTATAAAGATATTACAACTTCAAATGAATTTTTATGGACTAAAAATAAAATACATAAGGTAGAGGGGAGAACATGCAATATAGCACAAATAGCATGCTATCCAACGGTGGAAGGTAGGTCACTTACACACATGGCACACCATGGTCACTTGATACCCCTTAGGCGATGGATGGCATGGATCATATAGGATCTTCATCAAATGGATGGTGCATGGGGTGATCCAATGACCACGGTCAGAACTGGAGCGTCTAGGTGATTGGGCGGATGCTACTTTGCTGGAAGAACTGGGAAGAAGGCCAAGCTTGACCTCCTTTGATCGAGTGTAGCTCCGTCTTCCAGCCACCTGGGGTCTCCCGATGGACTCAAAATGGAGTTGAATCTCCTCTGCACCTGCAGGATGCCTCAAAATGGTCCAGAACTCGACAAAGGGGTGTTGGAGCTATGGCCTCCTGGATCTTTGTTTTGAGCTTCAACTCATCTCCAGAAGACTCGCGGATGTCCAAGACTTGCACAAAAATGTTCTCTGCCTTGAGGCAAAGGTCCTCAACCCAAAGATGAAGCTGAAACTACAATGGATGAATGGATGGATGAGCTTCAACGAAGGTGGCAGATGAGAGCTCGATGGACCTCGGTTCTTGCATAATCGAGCAGGTAAACAAGGTGGGAAACATGGATAATGCGATGAAAATTAAAAATGGAGTGGAAATGTGGTTCGATCACATTTGGGATACATGGAATTCGAGCTGGAGCTTAAGGCTCCAACGATCTAAAAATCTAAAAATTAATTATACTCTCTAGAACAAATAATGAAATAAAATACTACACTAAGTTGAAGGAATAGAAATCTACCTAAAATGATAAAGAAATAGAACCTTAAACCTGGAAACTAGGGAGAAGGATAGCTTCACCTGAGAAAGTTCGACGAGGCTTGGATCACGTTCCTTCAGCTCCTTCCCCGTGCCTAAGTCACAGGAGATGCATCTACTATCACTAAGAGATGCTCCGGATGAAGAGAAAATGGGGATGATGATGGATCAAAATGATCAGAATTCAAATGGATGCCGGAAGTGAGACTAAATAGGAGGCGACTTCGGCTAGGGTTTGTGGGTGGGTCGATGCATCTTTGTCCCAGAAAAGAACATGGCATGAAATTTCAAGGATCGGGGGTCAGATCATGTGAATGAATAGAGCCCAAATTGTTAATGAATCGGGCGGGCAAAATGGAGAAGAAGAGGTCAACAACAGCTAACGGGTCTAGACCTTAGCGCGAGTACAGTTGACCATCATGTCAAGTAATGCTCGCATATTATCGGTCCATGTCAAGCGCTAGAAAACAAAACACAGGTGAAAATGGAAATAAAAGAGAGTTAAAATAGCTAATGAATTTATTACTTTTTTCTTAAAACATGAAGGTTGTTTCTTATTTTATGTAATATTTTTAGCCAATTTTTATTTATTTTATGAACTTATTTATTGTATGTTGATTTTTACAAGTATAATTATAGGTATAAATACATGTATAACTGTTTTTGATTTTTATTTTGTATTTTATATTTTATTATTTCATATACATATTTATATATTTAAAATATATCTAAATATATTTTATATATTTTATCTTATTTTTTCCAAGTTTACTTGTGTATTTAAATAAATATGGATATGCATAATATGTGTATGATATACATATGCATTTTATTACATTATTTATTTAAATGATTTTGTAGTGTTTTTTTATGTTTGTATTTTTAGTATAATTTAATTAATATTTACAAATATTTAAAAAATATAAAAGAGTAAAAATACAAAGAATGGACTAAAAAATATATGTATAGTACATTGGGACCCAAAAAATATTTTATTGTATTTTAACTCGAATTTTTACCTTTGTTAAATAGTAAATTTATTTAGAGAACAGTAAAGGTGAGTTTAGTCTATTTTGAGTTCTTGTGTAGAAGATATTGATATGTAAAGTTATGTTTGTGGCTTTTCATATGTGTGTCCAAGTCACCGTATACCCTATTTTTATATGCAATTATTTTTATATTTTTCTATACATTTTTGTGTACATGTTTCGTATTGAAATATATGTATTTGAGGTGTATAGGAGTATGTAAAAATTAGTGTAAGTTGAGCAATATATGGTGTCTGAGGCACCTAGGTTATAGGTTTCTAGGTGACAATGTTATCCCTTATAGCCATAGTTGGTCATCATTATACTGTCTCTACTCACTGATGGTGGGGCCTCTTATGGACCTGCATAAACATATATTGACGTTAATATCATCTTCATTTGCCTTACATGTTGAGCGGAAAAGCCCTAGGGGTCATTTATTTCGACTGGAGAATAAGGAAAGGGATAATGGGAGATAAGAAACTATTGTTGTTCGTTTGGGGAGAGGATAAGGAGAAATAATGAGGGATGAAGAAGGGATAAGTGGTAGTTATTTTTATTCTCTGTTTGGTAGGATGGAGAGGATAATGACAGATAATTGAATTATGTTTATAAGATTATTAGATAAGGGACAGTTATTTGTATTTTTTCCTGTAGAGGCCAGTGATGAAGGACATTAGCTCTCATCTTGACTCCAAGTTCAAAACATTGATCCTCTATGGAGAGATAGAGGGATACCTCGAACGATAGGATACAACGAAATCATAATCATTGATGTATCAAATGACGTCAAATATATACTTATTCGATGGTGCATGGTATCTATGCTTCTAATTTCAAGGGGTTATGGCTATGTGGTTTAATGACATGAACTCATTTAAGAGTGGGAAGCGCACGAATAGGTTTAGTCATCTCATGTCGATACCTTGGTTTTTGTTTATCGAGATGTTTGTCTGATTTTTTTGATTTGTACCTTTTTTTTAAAAAAAAATTTGATAGTGTGATGTATATCTTTTATTGTAAATTATTTATGTTGAATCAATATGTCCAAGTTCTATTTTATAGGGTGAATCGCATGCACATAAAATATTAGGAAAACATTGTTCTCTATATCTGATATAAAGAATATGAAAACGGGAAAAGGTATTTTCGCGAAGAGCTTATAATTGCAAATGCTAACAAATCAGGAAATATTCGGAAAGAGAGAGCAAACATAGGAATGCTGTGTAAAAAATACACATCGTAGTCAAATATTAAAAATCCTACTATCATCCAAAAATTTTAAAAAGTCGCGTCAATCGAAATAGTAACAAACTATAGCTCTTTTAAATTCCAATAAAGCCATATCACAAAAAATCCTGCAAGTGGTTATTATTACTATTAACAATACAAACAATTACGAGGTTTGTAGATAAATCGAAGTTCTTTTATGAAGGGCGACCAAAGCATAAAAGAGACGATCTGCGGCAACTTGTCAAGTTGGGGAACTTGAAGTTTGGTGTATGTTTACCCTCGTCATTTAATAGATTCTGTCCTTCGATGATACGATTTAAATATTGATTGGATCAAATTCTAACTCAAAACGGTTGTTCGAGGTTCCTTCTCACTTGATTGGATCTCCATCTGGACTATGCAAGTTATGCAAGTGCCTGTTGATTGGGGAATCGCCAACAACAGCATGGGTGGGACTGCGACACGAGTAGTTGTAAGCGACCACTGCGATGGGGATCGCACGGGTCAAATCGGACGGTTGGGATGCCCCTTTTGAGTAGGATTGGATAGATGGTGCCAATCCCAAACCATACAAAGGACAATTTGACAGTCCAACCGACCCGTAATCCGTTTGTTTATGGATTGGATGCTTGACCGAATCCGGGATCTAATTCGTTGGTTAATCTACCTAACCGCGAGTCATTATGTACCCTGTAGAAGGACTCGATCTGAAGTTAATCGCATCGGATGCCCCTTAATTAATCCACCGTGTATATGAACCCTATTTGTCGATCAATTATTGTAATGCACTGTTAACTCCATCATTATCGTAATACACTCCATTTGTCGTTATTTTCAATATTGTCATGTCAAGTCTAGAAATTATTATCGTTCTAGTCTCTCTTTTTTTTAACTTTAAAAAGTTTACATGGTCACTCAAGTTGTTATTTTTCGCCGAGGTTTGAATCGAGGAACGGAGAAATCCGCAACTATGTGAGCTGCTGAAAGTGGTATTTGATTGCAAATATAAATCTTTAACAGGCTTAATTTCAATAAAAAACGGGACTTAAAAGAAAATTACTGGGATCTATATGCAAGGAAAATAGTTTGTATAATTTAAAAATAACTTGTCGTCGATGAATTTAAAAGTTGCACGTTATCTTTCGAGAGTGCGCGATCATGACATGACTCGAGGAAGAAGCCCCGGCTAACTCCGTGCCAGCAGCCGCGATAAGACCGGGGGGGGGGGGGGGGGGGGGGGGGCAAGTGCTCTTCGGAATGATAAAAGCAGAAAACAGAACAAGACCTTCGAGAAAAGTGCAAATGATGTAATGGAACTTTGGAATGAATTCATACAGAAGATTCCGGGACGGAGCCGTATGACGCGAGAGTGTCACATACGGTTCCTTTGAGAAGGGTGTGATACCACCACCTATCAGGCCCGACGAACGGTCCACGGAGCTGCATCCCTACTCACCCTGGTCCATGCACATCGCTCTCTCCAGGAGGTTGGCATTCCGCGGGAAGAGGAGCTCTTGGCAAGATCGCATGCATTATATCTTCTTGACGGTTTTGAATCTCTTTTCATTTGCTTTGATGGTTTAGTGATAATATGACAAGTGCGAATAATATCATATGTCATAAAAATGTCAAATGTAAATTTCCAAACGGACAAATACTTCTGGATATTACGTTGTAGTCCTTGGCTTGGAGGGATGTTTAGCTTCTTCTTTGATCTTCACCAATTGGGATCATCAGCCGCCTCGAATACGAAAATGAGATCGTCGAATATGCTTTGATTGATGATTGTTGAGTATGTTGCATTTCTTTCTACAGAACCATAACCTGAAGTTATGACCCCGATAATTGTTAGCAATTCTGCTCTTTACATCCTACGATCGGAGACAACTTTATACCTATAAGGCCAAGTATGCGCATTAGATAGACCACTAGGTTGAAGACCTGGACAAGGTCCTAATACCAACACGTTGTTGTGCATGTAAGGACATATGAGATGTATGATCTCCCAAAGGGATCATGCATGTTCATACTTGATGAATCGTGAGACAACGCTCACTCATGAGAGACTTGGTTCAAATAGAATTCCATGCATGCTCGTCTTATTTATAAATAAGGCATGAATTCGGAAATATTAGTATGTACTTTTGGAAAGTATATGATATTATTGCTGCCCAAATTGTCAATTAAGAATCTATTGCTATACCATGGAAGGATATGATCGAACAAGGATTTGAAGTTTGTGTTTATCTAAGTCTTTCTGTATGTACAATGTTAAGTATTGGGAATACTCTAAGTTGATGCGTTCATAATAGATCATATAACATGACACTTCCATTCCAAGGAATGATGAACCAAATGGATTTTAGTGACTCTATTTTATGGCTATATAATTGAGAATTAGTTGGATTAATCTCACACCATAGAGCTCATTTATGTGATCCATTTCTGAGCTCAAACAGAGCGTGAATCGTCAAAAATGGAAATGAAAATAGAGATGGCTTTACATCCATAACCCATCTATGAGTTTCAAATGGTCTATAAATGATTAGAGATGCATATTGAAGTGGATCTCGTTTTTGTCATTTGGTTTTGAGCTCATACAAAGTGTGAAATGTTTCAAAATGGAACCATTTGGAGATGGATGCAAATGGTCATGCCATAAATGGTTTAATCCATGAAATTAGATGTATATCAAAATTTACATAGATAGTATGATCTCTCTGACATTATATCCAAGTATCCGTGACAATTATTCATGAGTCTGGATAGATTAGACTCATGCAATATGATATCAAAATCACAATAATAATTGTTATTATTTTCAAGGGTTCATGTGAATATAATTAACATTTTGGATAGTAATTAATATGAAAAAATATTCACAATAGTTAATATTTATATGGATGTGATTCATATATTAATTTTCGAGACACATGCGAATACGATTCACAAATGTAAATTGTATTAACATTTTGTATTTGACTTATGAATTGGATTCATAAAATTGGAGTTATCCTTGTAACTTCCTTATTATTATATTGATAATTAATTTTATCAAGGGACAATCGAATCATAATTTCATGGCAATTTGTTGAAATTGAAAAATCATGGATTATCTCAAAGTTGACGCTCACCGTGTGAGTCCTATTCTTATCAGGATTCTCTTAATTTTGTATTTTTTATCTTGATGATTATATGGGCTAATTTGTTAGCCAATCCCTCGAAGTATTATGACTCCTTCATAGCCATTGAGATGAAATGATAGACAAAGGCATGGTGTGTATGCTACATGAGGAGTAAGACTCCTCATGGGCGTCCACACCATACTCTATACGTGAGGGCTTGACCTCTCTCTTGTGTAGATTGTTCTCCAATTCCATGAGAGATATATACAAGCCTTGCGAGAAAAGAGAGTACAAGACTCTCTCCTTTGGATGCCCCCTCCTCTCTCTCCCATCTCTAACCCTTGGTTGTCCACCACCTTGCCTCCATGTCCTCTTATCCTGATTGGCCTATCACCAGAGAAGATCGCCTTCTCCTCTGCACTTCATGTACATGAAGAAAAGGACTCGATTTCGTGCGAAAAATCAAGATTTAGATATCTGTTTTGCATAACTTCAAGAAGAAGTAGATATACAGTTCGCGTGGAGCAATACATGTCATCATCACACTAGATATACAAATAGCGTGAAACAACACGAGTCGTCATCGCGCTCATGAGAGAAGCTTCATAGGATCATACTTGTTTCGGGAGATCTCTTATTTTAGAGTTTCACACTTTAAAGTAACTCTTAATACTCTTGTGGATATGCGAAGCGGTTTTGAAAATAGTTTCCTAAACCACATGGATGTGTTAACTTTTTCATACATTATATCAGTGCCTGTATGATGAACTCCTTTCTATGCGAATTTAATTTGCATTTTCTGTGTTTTCATGAAGTGCAAGTTATGAACTCCTTCCAAATAGGTCATCATGATGTTTAGGCCAAGCCATTGCTAATCAATTCCAAGTTCGGATTGTTAAACATACGAGGCCGAATTCACAAACTTTCTATATGCATGGACCAATTGCCGCTCCACTCCTAATTGGGCAAACTTGTTAGACACTTCCTCCTAGGGACTTGGCTTAATTGTTGCTACACTCGAGCTCTGACTAGCCTACTGAGATAATCCCATCCTCTTTCCAACAACGATTAGATAAAACATACGATGAACCTTGATGGATTCAAGTGTCTCGTAAAAGAACGACGGAAATATCTCCCTCTTTCTTTTGTAGCTACGATGATAAGGTTACTTAATGTAGATATCAACATTTGGAAATTGAAGCATATTCTGAATCTTAGCTAGGAACACAACTCGCTTGTTACACTACAAAAGGAGCTAGAGAAAGATCCTAAAGATGATGGGCTGGCCTACGAATTACAGAAAACACAATTGGAAGCTTATCGCATGAATAAACCTATCAAGGGCATGCTTCAACAGGGAGTCAGACAAAATTGGAAGAAAAATGGAGAAACAAACTTCAATTCCTACATACGCAAGTCCCTAAGAGGAGAGCTCCTAGTAGATTCACCCTTCTTTATGTAGGCGATCAACTCTCAACCGATTATAGAATGATCGAAAATCTAATCTCTACTTGAAAGATCCAAAGGGCAGACTGCCCCTTTCTTCTCAATTATAAGGAAGAAAGAGTGGTCTTCATATTAGCGGGGAAGACTTCTCCGAGGGAAGAGATCATTAGAGGCACCTGCGGTCTTCACATGATTGTCATCATAATGAAAATCGACTTACACAAAGCCTTCGATTATGCTGGTTGGACCTCCTAAACAAGACTCTTGGATGGTTAGGAATTCTTCGGGGTTAAAAAAATCTTGGTATTAATTGATGGACTTGTGCCACTTTAATTTGAATCATTTCTTATTTATGATGGTTATCGAACCTTATTATCGAACTCCAATTTCGAACTTGTCCATCTAAACAATTTTGAGTTAAATTAAATCATTAACGAACTATTATCGAACCAGACTTGAACATTCATTTTCTAAACGAACTTAAACTCAATCACGTCCCATCGAACCTTTATCGAAATGAACTCGAACTTTCAAACTTTCTTATCGAACCGAACTCGAACATAGGTTCGTTCCTCACAGTTCAGTTCGATTATCATCCTTATCGAGGTCACCAACTTGCTCTTAAAAAATACACTCACCAACCATAGCTCCCATAAATACTAAAGTCATACCACTCCCACGTAAAGCAACCTTCATGGCTCCATGCACGAAGTAATTTGTTAATCATACGACGATACCTAAATCCAAGAATCAAGGTGAAATCCCGAATCCACTAACCATCATGCGTCCCTTTAAGATCTGAATAGGTAAAATCGGTTGGATCGACTGAGACTAATTAGATTTTTAAAAACTTGCTTAATAATATGCTAGAGATCATGCCTCTATTCGTGCACATCCCTCCCGACCGGCCTTTTTATTAGGTTAATATTGTACCTTTTCCTTTATTTTCACTGCCAGCCCATTTAATAGGCCCATGTTGGCCCAATTTGCATTTTTTCTCATCTCAGGTCGGCGTGTTTTCGCCCGCCACTGTAATAAATCCCATCTCTGCCTCTTCGCAAACCCTAATTTGTGGCTGCCGCGTGCGAGAAGGAAGGGAGGAGCAGTTGCGCACGTGAGATCTTAACGATGGTAACCTTCCAATCTGTTCTCACTATACCAACTCCGATTCTTTCCAAGAATTTGGGCTCACAGCTTATTTGTTACTATTTCTCGTGATTTGTCAAAACGTATTTTCTGCAGACATTCTTGGTTACTGTTCTAACGATATATTGACGAATAAGTATTGGCACATACCCGGCCAAACTTCCTTTTTTACCTGTTAGCATTGTAGTTCTGTACTTCTGTGTGTTGGCGTGGGATTGATTACTTGCAATAATTGACATCCTGATACGCATGTTATGCAACTGTGTTACTTAGATATTCATCTACTTCTTGATAGACCTTCCCAACTTCAAGTCCATTACATATAGCACACGTATTGCTGTATCTACCCAATTAAATAAAGTTCGCATGTCGCCATTATACATACGATTTGCTTGTGGATTATCTCACATTCATGATCTTTCTTTGAAAAGCCAAATGATGCCCATCAGAGATAATGTCTATTAATTTCATAGTATTTCATGAAAAGCACTCAAATGAGGAAGTTAGGGGCATGTCTCCTACGAACTTTAGCAGTGCCCTATAAATTGGATAACATATTTATGATACGTCCTCACTAATCTGAAAATTACTTCATTCCTCTTTAACCAAATTTCCCTAACAAAAATGAGCATACTTTGTTACCCAACTCAATCCAAGTTGTAACTTTATTTACAACATGCATATATCTATATCTATATTCGCTTAGGTGTTTTAGTACATAATTGTAATTGTATTTAATTGTTACGAAAGGAATATATTTAATATATTTGTTTCATGTTTAAGTTCTCCAATACTTTATTTTTATTTGAGTCAAAAAGGGGGAACGCGTTATGATGTCCGCCCAAATATATTTAAAAGTAGAAAAAAAGGTTTCGGAAGGACTTACAGAAGCTAAGACTCGAGAAGAGTCCTAAAGTGGAAAATTACAATTTCACTATAAAAACATTGAAAAGAAAAAGCATATCCATTTCTAGCTAACTAAATTATCCAGATAGTTGTAATCATGGAATTAAAAAACGCGCCTCGAGGCGGTCGAGGCGTACATCTCGAGGCGAGGCGGTCCTTTTTAGCCTCGAGGCGTGCGCCTCAGCCCTGTCCAGTGAGGTGTGCGCCTAAGATGGATAAGGCGTAGCCTTTAGACATTCTGCTTCGAGGCGATCGAGGCGTTTTCCGAGGCATTTTTGCCTTTTTGAAGTATTTTTTAATGATTTTAATGGTTTACATGGTGGTTTGATAAGCTTATAAATATATTCTTATTTAGGATAATGATTATACAAGTTAAATGCCTAAATCTGATGTTTCTTTCGTGCCCATAACCATGGAACGACATATCGATATCGGTATCGAAATCGGTACCATGTCGATACCGATATATCGTCGATATATCGACGATATATCGACGCCATATCGCCGACATCGGGATTCAACTTGCCTTTTTTGCCTATCGATACCCGATATCGGACATATCGGTGATATATCGATGACTTGTTGATACCGATATATCGCCGATATATCGCCGCTATATTGGGATACGACCTTCCATGCCCATAACTTCATATTTACTATTAGTTATGTCTAACTATTTTAGCAAACTGCTTCATATTTACTATTAATTATTTCTAACTATTAATTATGCCTAAATCTGTTGTTTCTTTCATGCTCAAAATAGAAGGATCCATATACCTGAATACAAATAGAACCGCTCTTGAAATTTTTCATAGCGAGACCTCCGTTTTGATGGGGTTTGGTACGACAGGAAGGGCGCGTACACAATTCTTCAACACTGGTCAGATGGTTATGATTCAAGGCATATCAACAATTCGACTTATATTTAATCGTATTTTTTACTACAATAATATTTCAAAGATTTGTTCGAAATGGATAGAATTCATGATTTCTCTCGCGATCATATATTATATGTTAGACACATAACTTAAATTTCTTCGATGTATATTTAATTGTACTTTTAATTACAATAATATTTCAAATAGATATGTATTGTTTAATTCTTTCACAACATTTATTGACGATGAATTCCTTCTTTGATTGGATGAAAATGTGTAGAAAGGGATATGATGTTGTTCTATCTTATATTTTAGGGTTCTTATCTCTATTATTCACCATATCTTGTAGTGTTAAGTATTACATGTTGGGCAGAGAACACATAACTACATTGACATATATATGATTATAGTTTTATGCATAGTTTTCTCTATAAATTGAGGCTTATGCCTCGATCGCCTCGAGGCTACGCCTCGCCTAAATTTCGAGGAAAACACCTCGTTCTGCCTTGGTAAAGTAACGGTCTCCCAATCCATTAGGTGTACACCAAACGCAACCTGACTTGATTTGCTTGAAAGAAATCTTCGCATGATCAGTTCCAACCGTTTCCTGGCACCAATAGGAAGAATAGGTGATGACATGAAGAAAACATGGATAGCCGAAAGGACTACCTTAACAAGCACGAGCGATCGTCACGTGATAAAATTGCTGCCTTCCAACATATGAGCTTTTTTTCCCATCATTTCATTGATAGACAAGCAACCAGACATCTTAAGTCTACCGGTTGATAATGGGAGACCTAAGCATTATAGAGCCACACTCGGTACCCAGCTCCACACAACAGTCATGCGTATCTGTGTTCGAGAAGCCAAACATGATAGTTGAAGATTTGCCACGATTTAGAACAAGGTCCAGACAGTTCTCCAAAAATTTCCAACATCACTGCCATGCCCTTTGCCTCCTCTTGTCCACCTTCAATAAAAAAGACGATGTTATCTGCATATTGCAATAAGGGAACATAGATATCATCAATGGTATAGCCAGCGGTGATGTTGTTATGTAACACATGATCGACCGTACATGCCAAGATGTTTGCTACAACCACAAAAAGCATAGGGGCGAGAGGGCACCCATGTCTAACTCTTCTTTGTGCTTGGAAAAACCACCCTCAGGTCTTCTGTTGGCCAACACTGAATATGATGCTGTAGTGACACATCGTTTCATCAATGAAATCCAAGTGTCGGGAAAACCCATTTGCTCATCGTTGTCCAGAGGAAACACCAATCCATTGTATCATACGATTTAGAAAAGTATAACTTCCAAAGTATACCCTTCGACCTACGCCTCTTCCAATCTGCTACAATCTCAGTAACCATGGCTAAACTGTCTGCAATCTATCTACCTAGGGTAAAACAGATTGTAGCAGCATATGATGTGATCCAGAGCCCTGTTTAACCTAATTACTAAGGCCTTTGCTACAACCAGGTAAATAGCATTGGAAAAGACAATCGGTCGGAAATCCTCCGCTCGCACAGAAACCTCCTTAGGCAATCAGAAAATGAGGGCTTTATTAAGTCTGTTAAAACTAGCATTGCTTCTAGAAAACTCTACAACATTCACAACTGCCCTTCCTATTATTCCCCAAAAGTCTCGGAAAAACAAGACAAGGAACCCATCCGGGTCAGTTGCACCATTAACATTCAGGTTCCAAACTGTAGTTTTCACTCCTCTATTGTAAAGGCTTGTACTAGGTGATTGGCATGCTGAACAAACAGTTGAGAGGTCCCAAGACTAGACCATCTCCACTGTCTCCGCTCGCTTCTCCTGTAGAAATCATGTAAATGATTAGCCATAGCCCGTCCCATCTCACCGTCATTCTCCACCCTCCTACCATCCACCACCATAGAGCGAATCAGATTCTGACGTCGCCTCCCGCCGATAATTCAATGGAAGTAAGTGATGTTCGCATCGCCTTCTTTTAGCCACGAATGATGCGATGTTTGTTTTTATTATGCTACCTGTTTTTTGTCCTCAACAAGGATTATTTTCTGTGCTGCAATTCTATCTAAGAGGTTCGCTGCTACAAGTTCTTGGGTGCCCTCCAATCTATAAATTATGCACATCTCCGCTTCCACCTCTTCATGACGAGCTCTTCTGGCCTCTCTAACCACCTTTTGAAGGATTAAAGTCGAACACGTAAAGAAATCAACATCTGAGCCAAGCAAGACGCCACAGATCCTTAGACCATATTGGAGATCCAGTATGTTGAAACCAAATCTTTGAAAGTTTCCTCCAGTAGCCAGGCTTGCTCAAACCTGAAGAAGCCCTGAGTAGGAGAAACTACACTTAAATCCCAGATCAGTGGCGTAGGGTCCGATCTGGTGCGAGGTTTGGAAGAGGATGCCAAATGAGGAAAGGCATCAAGGAACTCCACAGAGGCCAAAAAATAGTCTACTCGGGAGCGAGAACTAGAATTTCTCCATGTATATCTTATGTCTGATGCACAAATCACTTCAAACTTTAAGTCATCAATCAACTCTACAAAGTCGACAGACCTTGGGTCTTGACCACCTCTCAAGCGAGGACTTTCTGAAGAAAGTAGGGAAACAATGAAGTTGTCCTCGATCAACCATGCCACCCCAGGAAATGCTTTTCTAACAATGCAGAGATCTGACCAAAGGTCATGTCTATGTGCGTGAGCACAAGGGCCATTGATACACGAGAAAGCTAATTGTGTGCCCGATTGGATGTTCTCTAAAAGCACTGTAAGAACATATCTTCCCTTCAATTCTGAGATAAAGCTGAAGAGTGAGTATTTCCAGGCTACTATCAATCCGCTTACAGAATCAATAGCATCTAAAGATGTCAACTCTCCCAAAGAGCCAGTGTCTAAATGCCTCCTTAGTAGTTAGTAATGAGGAACCAGAGGATAGTTATGATTTTTTCAACAGGATGACATCACAACCCCATTCATTGAACAAAGCTCTAATGGAGCTTCATTTCTCTGGGTCGCGCAGGCCCCTCATTCCATGTTAAAACCTTCATTAAGGCAATATTGGAGCTCCCGAAGGTATGGGCTACACCCACTACTAATGCAACCTTGATTTTATGGTCCAAGATAACCATTCTCCATTTATTACCCGTCCTTGCACCTCTTCTGCTTCACTAATGCTCATGTCTTCCCTCTTCAACTCCCATTCCTGCGACAGAGGAACTAGAGGAGGATACATGCATAGCGTCCCCACTTACAACCATGGGCTGAGGGAGGATTTGAGGAGATGCATGCTCCACGTCAACCTCCCATTTGACAACCGCACAATCAAAAGCAACAAGAGGTTCAACAGGAATCAAAGGGGAGGCCAAAGGGCAGCCATTACAAAGCAAAATTGTCGCCTTATTTTCTAGAACGTGGTTCATCGAGAATTCATCAACGGGGGCGAAAAAGCCTGAAACCATGTTCGATACCTTAGGGGGAGGTTCTAGAAGAAGCTTCAGAGGCGGTTTCCTATCAATTGCGGCATAACATGACAGAGAATCAAGCGATGAGGAGGCTCCTTCACCTCCCAGGAGCTAGTCAAACGACGCAACCAACCCAAATGGGGCTCTGATTCTGAAACCAATTGTTAGTGGATCCCTTGATAAAGGCCCACACACCTCCTTCGGGCTTAACCGGGCTGCACCACTCAACGAGTCATTAATTGGACCCTTCATAACCAACATTTCTAAGGGGATTACGCTTTGGTCGGGTTAAAACATGATCGAAAATAAAGGAAATTCATGGGAGTGGGTGAGAAAAGGTCTTCCCACAACTGTCGAAGCCTTAAAAGGAATGTGGGCGGCGCTGCAAGCGGTTGTGCTGGAATTATCTTCAATAGATGGCCATTTCTTTTCAGGTTTGGCCTTGATTTTGGATCAGGATCTTTTAGATTAAAAAAAGCTCCTTATTTTAAAAACTTCCAAAGGACTTGCCACAATTGTTAGGAGAAAACTGTAAGTATTTATTCAGAGAAACCCTAGGCTCTCTTATATAGGGAGAGACCTTAAGGGTAAAGTACATAGTAGTCCAGAGAAAACAAAGAAATAACGAACAGGTACATGGCATAATAATAATATCTATCTCTACACCCCCTCAAGGTGGATCATAGATGTCTATCATGCTCATCTTGGACGAACATCTCTGAAAAGGTCCTCTGAGCAACGGCTTGGTGAATACATCCTCAGTCTGATCCCCTGAGCTCACGTGAGTTGTAGATATCAATCCTCTCTGGATCAAGTCTCTAGCGTAATGTCAGTCAACTTCTATATGCTTGGTTCTTTCATGAAAAGCTGGATTATTGGCAATGAACAAGGCTGCCTGATTGTCACACTGAAGCTGCATGGGTAGAGGTACGACTACATGTAGATCCTCTAGTACAGATCGAACCCACATCATCTCCGTGCTGGCTTGTGCCATGACCCTATCTTCGGATTCAGCACTAGACCTTGCCACAACAGTTTGTTTCTTGCTTTTCCAAGAAATCAGAGAGCTTCCAACAAACACTGCAAATCCTGAGGTTGATTTTCGATCCTTAGGGCATCCTGCATAATCGGCGTCTGCACATGCTGAGATAGACAAATATGTGCCCTTTCGAAACAGCAACCCTGAACCTGGAGAAGACTTCAGATACCTCAGTATCATGTGTATAGAATTTATATGAACTTGTCTTGGCTGCTCCATAAATTGACTCACCCTGCTTACTGCAAAGGCAATATCAGGTCGAGTTATGGTAATATAAAGGAGCTTACCCACCATTTCTCTATATCTCCTCTTATCTACTTCAGCAGTATCATCATCATACAACTTCGTGCTTGGATCCATGGGAATACTTGATGGTTTGCATCAAGCCGTGCCTGTTTCAATCAAGAAGTCTGTAATGTACTTCTGTTGGGTCATCACCAAACCCTGTGCATTCCTGGCAAATTCCAACCCCAGAAAATATCTTAGGTGGCGTTTGGTTGGTGGGTTATCCAGGGGTGGATAACCCGGTTTTGTGTTTGTGTGTTTGGTTGGTGGGTTAATGGTTGGGAGGGTTTGTGTGATGTGATTGTATTGGAATTTGAAAAAGTTGGTAGTTATTATGATATGATTGTATTGAAATTTGAAAAAGTGGGTAGTTGTTGTGATGGGATTGTATTGAAGTTTGGAATAGTGAGTAGAAGTTGAGTGTTTTATTATTTTTTAGATGATATGATGGTATAATATATATTTTTTTGGTTGGATAGAGAGTGGGCCCCACTAGTGGGTTGGGAATATGGGTTTTAGGGGGTAACCCACCCAAAGTGGGGGGTAACCCCCCAACCAAACGCACCCTTAGGGTTCCAAGATCCTTTGTAACGAACTGACGGCCTAGGAATGCCTTCGCCCTTTCTATGCCCTGCATATCATCTCCTGTAACCAGAATATCATCAACATAGACCATGATAACAACCGTACCTGCCGATGACTTCTGAACAAACAATGAGTGGTCTGCATTCGACCTCTTGAATCCCTGTTGTTCAATAAGATTGGAAAGCTTCTGGAACCACGCTCTTGGACTCTATTTGAGGCCATAAATTGCCTTGTGAAGTCTACACACCATATGCTTCTCCCCCTCAGCAGTAAACCCTGGTGGCTGCTGCATGTAGACTTCCTTCTGCAGATCTCCATACAAGAAGGCATTCTTGACATCCAGTTGAGATATACTCTAGTCACGGACCACAGCCACAGATAAGAGAATGCGAAGTGTAGAATGTCGAGCCACTGGAGAAAAAGTGTCCATATAGTCCACGCCATAGGTTTGTGTAAAACCACGTGCGACTAAACGTGCTTTGTACTGGTGTAGACTGCCATCTGCATGATATTTAACTGTGAAGACCCATTTACAGCTCACAATAGATGCATCAGGAGGAGCAATAACCAAAGACCTTGTGCCACGAGACCGCAATGCACACATCTCATCTTCCATAGCCATTCTCCAGCAATCAATCTTCATAGCTTCCTGGTATGTCCGTGGTAGATCCACGGAAGACAACATTGCAGCAAATCTCTGAATGTCGCCAGTGAGACGGTGAAAAGACACATGTGAAACAAAGGGATAAGAGGCACATGCCCGCTTCTGCTTCCGGATAGCAATAGGAATATCAAGATCATCTTCTTCTGCACTGGATGGTATAGTTTCCTCCTGCACTGAAGAATCCTGCACATGTACCATATCTGACCCATCAGTAGTAATGCCATCTGAACATACCTGAGACGTGATGGGTAGCTGACGTATAGCCTGAGCAGGACCTGACCGACGCGTATATAATTTTGGTAGAGGTGGAATGAGAGGTCGTGGAAGAGATGGAGGTGGAGGTGGTGGTGGTGAAGATGATGTAGGGGCAGGAACAAAAGTAGACTCAAGTGAACTCCAAGTAGGAGGTGGAGGGACATAGACATCATCATTGGTAGTGGATGGTACTAGTCTGTCACCTGCAGGAGAAAAATACATAATAGACTCAAAGAATGTGACACCAGCACTAACAAAGTATTTCTTGTTTATGGGATCATAACACCGATAGCCCTTCTGAGTCCGAGAATAACCGACAAAGACACACTTGACAACTCTAGGAGAGATTTTGTCAAGTCTAGGAGTCAGAAGATGAACAAATGCCACAATACCAAAGACACGTGGAGTGAGAATAATTCTTTGTCAGGAAAAATGATAGAGAGAGGAATTTTCTCACCAAGAACAGAAGATGGCATACGATTGACCTGATAACACGCGGTAAGAACAGCATCCCCCCGAAAGAAATTGGAGCACAATTCTGAATCAGTAGGGTTCGAGTAATGTCAAGGAGATGGCGATGCTTTCTTTCCGCCACACCATTCTGCTGAGATGTGTACGCACAAGTGGTTTGGTGAATAATGCCCTTTGGTGAAAGAAACTGAGAGAGGGACCGTGTGCAAAATTCTAGGGCATTATCTGTACGAACTTATTTGATAGTAGAAGAGAACACATTTTGCACTTCATTAATCAAATTCTTTAAAAGAAAGACCCAAGATACACGAGAGAAATCATCCACTACCACTAGATAAAATCTGTGGCCCTGATGATCGGATACACGACTTGGACCCCATATATCTATATGAAACAACTTGAACGGGAAGCTACTGCTCCGACTCTATGACTAGGTAAGCTCGACCAATGATGCTTTCCCAACTGACATGCTTCACAGCGAAAGGAAGAACTGGGAGAGATCTGAGGTAGAAGATGGCGCATTTTCTGGAGCGGGAGGTGACCAAAACGGAGATGCCAGATGTACGGAGAAACTGGTCCGACAGAATGAGAGGAGATGCCAGCATAAGAATTCTGAACTAGCCGATATAGACCATTCTGCTCAGAGCCACAGTCAATCACCCTGCCCGTTAGTATGTCCTGAAAAATAAGAGAAGATGGGTCAAATATAGCACGACAATGCAATTCCTTCGTAATCCGACTTATAGATAACAGATTCATCGAGAACTCAGGAGCATGTAGGACATTCTGTAAATGCATAGTAGAGGATAGGAAGACCTCCCCCTGTCCAACAAGGGGGGAGTGAGTACCATCTGCGATCTGCACTGAGCAGCCGTGAGGAATGTCCTTGTAGGACTCAAGTCTATCTCGATCTCGGCGGAGATGATGTGTGGCACCCGAATCTATAATCCAATCAGAGATATCATGAGACGGTATAAATGCAGTAGATCTACCTGAGGTACTAGCAGGAACAGAGGAACTAGCGGAGGCTGTAACAGCAACATCTGAAGGTCCACCAGAAGAATCACCAGATGATTGTGGCATAATATCGTGTAGATGCGCAACAAGTTCCTCAAAACGGTTGTCTGCAGCAGATGCCAACTGGGGTTGAGAGTGCTCCGCTGCACGTGCCGATGCTGGGAACCCATGCTTAGAGTAGCATGTCTCCTTCGAGTGGCCTGTGCGGTGACAGTATGAACATGGCTGACTAAAGCAACCACCCTACCCTGGGGTCCACGTCCACGTCCACGACCAGAAGACGAACCACCTCTGCCATCGCCGATGGGGGTGGAGTAGATGAACTGGAAGAATCTGGTAGGCGACTGAGCCTCCTGTAAACATCCTCCACTGGAGGAATAACTGCATCAGCTAAGATCTGAGAACGGGCGGCGTCATATTCAGGATTAAGGGCTGCAAATAGAATACCCACCATGATGGCATTCTGAAATGTCTTCTGCTGTTCAGGAGTCACTGTGAGTGGGATAATACTGTATAACTTCTCAAACATCCCCCTCAGGGATGTGTATAAGGAGTGAAGAGGTCTGCCGTTCTGCTTCATCGTGAATATGTCATGCTGAAGCTGTAACATCTTGGTCTCATTACGCAATTACGAATATGTAGCAGCTAGGATATCCCACATCACCTTGGCAGTGGGCTGATGGAGAACATCGTTGGCAATCTCCATCGACAATGTACCTGACAACCAGACCTTTGCATACGAGTCATCAGCCTCCCACGAGGCATATATCCCTGTCTTCACTGCTGGCTCATCCTCGGTAAGAATGTGCTTCTTTCCATTCGACTTCATGAGGCTCATGAACTGCATCGCCCAGAGCTCATAATTCGACCCGTCCATCTTGACTATTGGTGCAGGACCTTTGAATGTGCCTATGGAGGGCATATCAACCTTCGATTCTGACATATCACCGCTGGAGAAGAACTAGGGTTTGTAGACAAAGTAACAGATGTCTACACAAACCGCATGGGATTCGAGTGCGTATATAGATGTTACGCACTCAAATCCATAGATCCGGAGGAAGAGATCTAGGCGTGGTCGGCTAGGGCACGGTCTGAAGGTGAGGGCTGCGGCCCCCTACGGAGTGGGCGGCCCCTTACGGGCTGGCGGCGGCAAGTTGGGGCTGGTGGCGACAATTAAGGTGCCGCTAGGCCGGGGGCTGGCGGCTGTGGCTGCTAGGGCTGAGGAGCGACGAGAGGGGCTGTGGGCGGCGGAGAGGCAACCACGGAGAGAGAGACCCGAGAGGAGAGAGAGACCCGAGAGGAGAGGGCCGAGGGGGTGGGCGGCGGGAGGCTTGGGCGGCGGGTGGGGGTGGGCGGCGGGTGGAGAGTTCTAGGGCTTGGGCTCTGATACCGTGTTAGGAGAAAACTGTAAGTACTTATTCAGAGAAACCCTAAGCTCTCTTATATAGGGAGAGACCTTAAGGGTAAAGTACATAGTAGTCCAGAGAAAACAAAGAAATAACGAACAGGTACATAGCATAATAATAATATCTATCTCTACAACAATTAATGGCTTCGGATTCTGCATGATTTTCTGTAATCACTGCTCCATCATCGAAGAAGCAGAGTTAGAGCATTCCGTGGCCTCTATCATTGCTGAGGGTGGCGATGGGGGTTGAAGCACATGAACAAGGGGCCTAAAGGCTGCTCGACCCACCTTAAACAAACAAGAGGCCTCGGATGCAATAGCTTCTGTCCCCTCAAGGACCACCACTATCAACATCAGATCCGAGCCGGGGAGCCCACCCATCGACAAGGATTTTTGTTACTAAAACCAACCCCTGAAGGGTTGGTTTCAATGCTTCGACCGTACGCGATAAGAAGGGAATGCCAAAAACGTGAGCCACCCTCACCCTATCTTTCGATGCTTCGCCATCTGTGAAACGGGGTAGGCGCCACATGATATCTGACATTTGGTCTCCACATAGGAGAATATCAACCTCCAACTTAGATAAAAATCTTGCACAACAAACCTTGGACTTCAGTAGAACATCACCCGTAAACGAGCCTCCCAACGACTTCTGCAATAATCCCCTAACATCTTGGACATCCAGAACCTTAGACGTTGAATTTTGAATCAGCAAACCATCTTTTATTATTGCTGCTTCATGTCTACCTTCTTTGACCACCGACATTTAGGAGCGTGCAACAGATCGAAAAATAGTCTTCACGGAACTTTTTGGGTCCATTGCATTTTCGACAGGATTGTTTCGTATTTGTTCACCACATGTGGGCAAGATGATCTCTGATGGCCAGCCTCTTCACAACCAAAACAATGTGGTGGAAGCGCACACGATGCCGCACGATGATCGAAGACTCCACACCTATAGTACCATTGGCCATGTTAGTGATGAGAGACAAATGTCCAACCCTCCTCCCCTCACATCTTCTTCATTGTTGGTGGCACTCTTCTCCCTCCCTTCTCCATTGTTGGTGGCCCTCCTCCAAGCCTTCACACCACTACGCACCTCCCACTGCATCCGCTTCCTATTTTGCTGAGAGCTCTCCATGCCTCTAGTCTTAGAAATCTTTTACTATTGAACTTAATTTGAGCTACTCTACTGTTATTGCCTTCATCGGCAAGATCATAACTCAACTATTTATAATTTATGCAATACTTTAAATTTAAGTTAATTTATAATTATTTATGCTATTATTTGATTTTGATTCTTATCCATTTAACATATATGCTCAAATTTAATGATATGAAACACATTTATATATCTTTCGATATACATACTGTTATCCTTTTTTATAGTTTAAAATAGGTAAAGATATTTTAACATCTATATCGGTATTGTTAGAAAATCGAAAGCAGAAGCTAAAACATGGAAAAGATAATAAAGAACAATAACACGGAATTTTACGTGGAACCCTACTCCGTGAGGAGCGGGATGAAACCACGGGAGAAGCCCTCAAAGGGGCGGATACTTCATTCCTTTTTCTCAATGGATACAGGAGGTCTGGGGCTCCTTATATATCCTCTCCAGAGCCTCCAAGTCCCACCACTGGACGATGTGGGACTAAACACTGGATGGTGTAAATGGATCTTCTCCAGGATCCATTTACCCTGCTACAACTCAATAGGCGCACACACGAATACTCCAACACTCCCCCTCAAGCTGGAGCATGCAATGCTCAGCTTGGACAAACAAACATAAGCTCAACTCAACGCTACAGGACACTACGGACAATATCAACCCAACGCGTACATGCTGCAGTCGAGGACGTTGCTTCTCATGCCGTGCAGGTGAGGAGGACGAACGGGATGGAGTGTGAGTCAACAGAAGACTCGTCTGACCATCGAGTCTGAAACTGCGCCTGAGGTCTCCTTGTCGGAGAACTGGGTCTCTCATATCTGGCTCAGAGAACGGTGCACTGCTCTGGTGTACCTATGATACCACATGAAAACCCTTGCCCTCAATGGCATAGGGAATGGTCCTCTGATCTGGAGTCCCTATGGCTCACATGAGAACTCTGGCCTGACAACAAGAAGAATGATGGGGACCTCGAACTGATGATGGCAACTTATGCTCATCTGAAAATGACCGCACACTCGTGCGTGTCTGAAACTGGAGACTCGGAAACAATGATCGTCGAGTCTGAAACCGAACTGTAGAGTCTGATCAACTGTCTGGTCTGGAGACTGGCATCTGAATCTGGATCATGAACAGACCTGATGACGGCTTTGCATTTTTTTTGGAATTTGCGTACGGCTTTTTCCTCGTGTACGTGCCTCTTCAAAAACTTTTTTAAGCCTCCTTTGGCTTCACATTTTTTTCTTCTTTGTTAAATAAAAGCAGCCCCTCTTGGGGCGGGATGGAAAAAAAACTGCCCACTTGGGCCCAACATGATAGGGCAGAGGGCCCAAAAAAAAGACTGCCCTCTTGGGGTTGGGACTTTGTGAACGCTCGATAGGGCAGCGGAGCTCTGCCTGGAAGATGGAAGGGTCTGCGACATGAGCCCCGACAGAAATCCGTGATGGAGATGTGGGAGCAGCTCCGTGCACATGGGATCTGCCGCATGCGGGGTAGCACTGCCTGGAAGATGAGAGTTTTGTTGCAGAAAAATAGGGTTTCAAAAATGAAACCCTAGAACATAAATTCAGCCGAAGAACAAGAATGATATGGAGGATCTCGAAACACGAACAACAGTTCTTCAACATAAAACTAATCTCGAACATAAATAAGAACTTGAAATCCTCGAGGATCGACCCGCTCTGATACCATGTTAGAAAATCGAAAGCGGAAGCTAAAACATGGAAAAGATAATAAAGAATAAGAATGCGGAATTTTACGTGGAACCCTACTCCGTGAGGAGCGGGATGAAACCACGGGAGAAGCCCTCAAAGGGGCGGATACTTCATTCCTTTTTCTCAATGGATACAGGAGGTCTGGGGCTCCTTATATAGCCTCTCCAGAGCCTCCAAGTCCCACCACTGGACGATGTGGGACTAAACACTGGATGGGGTAAATGGATCTCCTCCAGGATCCATTTACCCTGCTACAACTCAATAGGCGCACACACGAATACTCCGACAGGTATCAATGTGCAACCATTTGCACCCCTATTAAGAAGTCACAATTAAGTTAATTCTTATCATTAAATCAAAAAGGCTTCTGAAAGCTTACATGCTTGGCCTTGTTAGAAGTTAACGTACTCTATAATCTCATGATATTGATTTTAGCTGATGACATGTGTAACAATTTCCTTACGTTTATTTATATGTTAGTAATTTGGTGTAACAAGTTCATTGGCAAGAGATTCCAAAGGAAGTTGTGGATTGGTAGTTGGAATGCTGGCACTTTAACTGGAAAATTAATGGAGATAGTGGATACGATGGAAAGAAGGAAGATTCATATACTATGTCTTCAAGAGACTAAATGGGTTGGAGAGAAGGCAAGAGAGATCGGGAAGACATGCTTTAAACTTTGGTATTCATGTAAAGCTAAGGGTAAAACGGTGTTGCAGTCGTTATTCATAAGGATTTGAAGGATTGAGTGGTTGAGGTGCAAAGATTCACGAATCGGATTATTTTGCTAATATTGGTGCTTGAAGAAGAAATTTTGAATATCATCTCAGTTTATACACCACACATTGGTTTAGATGAAAGGACTAAACATGCTTTTTGGGAGGATATGGATAAGATTTTACAAGGAATCCCACAAAGAGAGATGATTTGCATAGGTGATCTTAATGGACATGTGGGAAAAGATGCTTCAGGGTATGCTAGTGTTCATGGAAGACATGATTTTGGGGATAGAAATGAAGAGGGAAAAGTCATTCTAGAGTTTGTAATGGCATATGATTTTTCATAGCAAACACTCTCTTCAAGAAGAGGAAGGAGCATTTAATTACTTATAAGAGTGGGCCAACTAGAACACAGATAGATTACTTTGCGTTGAGGAGAAGAGATCAATTATGTCGTATAGGCTGCAAAGTAATCCCATGAGAGAGTTTGACAATTCAACATCGCTTGTTAGTCTTGGATGTGCAAAAAAAAGGCCTGGTAAAGAAAAGGAGGGTTCCTAAGATCACTAGAACTAGATGATGGAATCTTCCACTGAAGCAATCGGGCTTCAAGGAGAAGGTTTTAGAAGACTTATCTTGAGATTGTAGCGGAAGCGCAAATGAGATATGGGAGGCAGTAGCATCTTGTATCCAAAAGGTAGCCAAAGACATGTTAGGCGAGTCGAAGGGAGGAGCTCTAGGTTAAAATGAGGCCAGGTCGTGGAGTGAAGGGGTGCAAGAGAAACTAAAAATTAAAAGAGCTTGCTTTAAAGATGTCTAAGGATAGAACAACAGAAGCTGTCACAAACTACAAAATAGCGAAGAAGGAAGCAAAGAAGGCTGTAAGTGAATCTAAGTTAAAAGCTTATGAAGTTTTTTTTAATAAAAACCTCGACTCTAAGGAGGGCCAGAAGGATATATTTAGGTTGGCCAAAGCAAGAGAGAAAGACTGAAGACCTTTCTCAAGTGAAATGCATTAAGGACGAGGAAGGTCACATGCTTGTTACTATGAAGGACATAGAGACTAGACAGGAGCAGTACTTCCATAAACTTTTCATTGGAGAAGGAAATATAGAGATCCCTTTGGGTGATCTAGCTAGTAGTGAATGTTACATGAATCGTGCAAGCTATAAACAAATACGAAGAAAGGAAGTAGAGGAGGCTTTGAAGGTTATGAGACCTGGGAAAGGTATAGGATCGGATGACATCCCTGTAGAAATATGGAGAGCTTTAGGTGAGTGCGGTTTTACTTGGCTTACGAATCTATTCAATGTTATTTGACGAAGTAAGAAAATGCCTGAAGATTTGAGGAATATCGTGGTGCCTTTTTATAAGAATAAAGGAGACATTCAAATTTGTTCAAATTACAGATGTATCAAGCTGATGAGTCACACTCATTGTTTGAAAAAACTAGCCTCGAGGCGAGACTGTCCTATTTAGCCTCAAAGTGTGTGCCTCGGTCCAGCCCAGTGAGGCATGCGCCTCTGGTGGTCGAGGCATAGCCTCAAGGCGTTCTGCCTCGAGGCGATCGAGGCATTTTGTGAGGTGTTTTTGCTTTTTTGAAGCATTTTTTAATGATTTTAACGGTTTACTTGGTAATTCGAGATGCTTATAAATATTTGCTTGTTTAGGATAATGCTTATAAAAGATAAATGCCTAAATGTGCTGTTTCTTTCGTGTCCATAGCTTCATATTTACTATCAATTGTGTCCAACTTTTTCGACAAGCTCTTACTATTTCACTCTTAATGAATGAATGCATAAATATCAAATCCAATAATACTCGTAAAATTAACGAGCTTTGCAGTATATCAAGCAAAATGAAATGGTTAGGGTTCACAAATTCTCATGCTGCCATATATTATATATTGGACACATAATATAAATTCTTTGACTATATTTAATCGTTCTTTTGTTTAGAACAATATTAAAAAGATTTACTCTATGTATAGAAATCACGGTTTCTCGTGTGGCTATATATTATATGTTAGACATATAACATAAATTTCGTCAATGTATATTTAATTGTACTTTTAATTACAACACTATTTCAAAGATAGATACGAATTGTTTATTTCTTTCACAACATTTATTGATAATGAATTCCTTTTTGATTGGGTGAAAATGTATGGAAAGGGATATGCTGTTATCTATCATCTATTTTGCGGTTCTTATCTCTATTAATTCGTCATATCTCATAGTGTTAAATATTATATGTTTGGCAGGGAACATATAATTATATTGACATATATATATATATATAATTATAGTTTTATGCATATTTTTCTCTATAAATTGAGGCTTACGCCTCGATGGCCTCGAGATTAGGCTTCGACTCGTTTGCGATGAAAACGCCTTATTCTGCTTTCCATTTTTTCAAACCTTGGGTATGATTTCCATGAGAGATAAAACATGAACTCATTATAGGATTTATTCTCCCTTCCAACGCCGTCTGCTGTCCCATACCCAAAGGTTAGGGTTCCGATAGTTGTTGTAGCAGGGTTATGCTCGGGGGTGGGGGCTACAGAGATCCATCTTGGGGAAACACCTCTTGATGGTTGTGCTTTTGTGGAAGGAGAGAGAGGTTTTGGATGTTCCAACGATGGAATTGCGAAAGTCGATGGTAGAGGCGACATGTCTAATAATTATTGACGGTTACACTTGGGCAACGTTGGGGTTGGGGTGGGCGTCGAAGCTTTGGAATTTGGCGGCGATCTGGTTGCGGTTTCAGAGGCTTCCACGACGGAATTGCGAAAGTCGACGGTGGAGGCGATGACATTGCGACGAGTTGTTGAGAATCACCCGTGACTAATGTTGGGGTTGATGAGGGCATCGAAGCTTCGAGATTGGTGGCGGTGTGGTTGTGGTTTCAAAGGCTCTAGCTGCATTGTCAGGGCCTTCGTGTGAGATGGAAGGGGGGGAGGGCAAGGATGGGGTTGGTGCATGGGGTTGGGCTGGTGCCGATGGACCAGTGGTGTCCTTGCAGGGAGAAGGCGGAGGTAGATGTGGTTATAGCGACATTGGGGGTTGGGTTGGTTCTGGCTATATAGGTGGTATGGACCGTATGGTGACAGATGGTGCGGTGATAGGTGGTAGCACCAATGGGGGATGTTGTGGTGGATGTGGCGGGGCTTACATACGTGAAGGTTCTAGCGAAGAAGTTGGTAGCAACGACGTAGACGGGGGTTGAAACAATGTTGATGGAGGTTTGATGACGATTTCCACATAAGATTTGGTTGGATGCAACGTCCCAACATCATATTCGTAGGGTTGTCCATGGGGCGGGTTACGGGTACCCGCCCCATTTGATCGTGACCCGTCCCGCCCCGTTGGTATTAGATCATGGGTCGACCCGCCCCATTCTAACAAGTACCCAATTGTAACGGGTACCCGGTTAATGCCGATGGATATGGGCTACCCGTGGATACCCGCGAGTACCCGTGGAGATAAAGAGAGAGACACTTCTAGTGAAAGGTGACAAGTATAAAAATGCAAACGATATATCCAACTATGTATATCCATATCATACTCATAATGATAAAGCCGGGACATGCAATCTAAATGATATGGAATGCATTCCGATAAGGATATATAAACATAGATAAATAAATTACTGAGGATATACAAAACAATGTGGATAATGTAAACTATATGAATATATAAAATTGGAAGGAATACAATCAAATACGGATCCAATAATGATACATTCATGTAGGTCCATCCTCGTAACGAATCAAATACGGATATATAAGATGTCAATATATATAATCGGAGGACAAGATGACAAACAATATATAAGTATACATTCCTATTCGTAAACAATTGTATTGGTTATCACTACATTTGGTTATCGCAATGCGTGTGCGCGTGGATATGGGCTACCCGTGGATACCCGCGAGTACCCGTGGAGATAAAGAGAGAGACACTTCTAGTGAAAGGTGACAAGTATAAAAATGCAAACGATATATCCAACTATGTATATCCATATCATATTCATAATGATAACGCCGGGACATGCAATCTAAATGGTATGGAATGCATTCCGATAAGGATATATAAACATAGATAAATAAATTACTGAGGATATACAAAACAATGTGGATAATGTAAACTATATGAATATATAAAATTGGAAGGAATACAATCAAATACGGATCCAATAATGATACATTCATGTAGGTCCATCCTCGTAACGAATCAAATACGGATATATAAGATGTCAATATATATAATCGGAGGACAAGATGACAAACAATATATAAGTATACATTCCTATTCGTAAACAATTGTATTGGTTATCACTACATTTGGTTATCGCAATGCGTGTGCGCGCGCGTGTGTGTGCTTGTGTGCGTGCACATGTGTGCGCGTGTGCATGCACGCGTGGGTGTGGGCATGCACGCATGCACGTGGGCATGGGCGTGGGCACGAGCGTGAGCGCACGTGCGCATGTGGGTGAGTGGGTGTGCATGAGCGTGTGCGTGTGGGATACAATTCACATTTAATTGTATTCATTATCATCATGTTTGGATGTCATGATGTATGTATATCGATTTGGATCGTATCCAATTCATTATCATATATCTTAATTCAAATGTTGACATCTATATATATTTTGATTTCAACATTGATACATATATGAGCCCTCCCATACATATAAATTTTATCTTATCTATACAATTTTGATTCTATTATTTTTCCTATCTAATTTACATCTATTTCATATCGGCATTTATTTTTAATGATTTGGCAATATATTTTCCATATTCACCTATATTTGTATCCGCATCCATATCTATATTTTTAAAATAGATAAAAATAATGTAACATCTATATTGCTATTTGTATCTAATCATTCACATTTTTGTGAATCAATTGATAATGGAGGTTTCCAACTGGGTACCCGTGGGTACCCGTCGGGTTTTTTATATGGGGCATGGGTCATGGCATAGCGGGTACCCGACCCATCTATTTAAACGGGTACCCGAGAGTTTAGGGTCAAAATGAACGGGTCAAGCCGGGTACCCATTGACCCGGATATTTTTGAACACCCCTAATATTTCGGCATTGCATCGTCATATTGTTTCAGAGACTCTTACAATAAAAAATGAACAAATACAAGTACGACTTTGCCTTTGCTTGTTAGGCTTGAACTTTACCCTTTTGTCATCTTGCAAGCTGCAAACATAAAATACACAAGTGCCTATCGCGTTGTGTGTGTAATTATTAAAACAGGGTCTTTGGGATGCAAGGTTTTAACAAACAAGTCAGGAGACGAGGAAAATGTGCATGTGTGGGCTGTCAAAATATTCTCAGGGTCGATATTTGCTCAAGTTCTATTTATTAAAAATTTGATTAAAACTTTGTTAAGAAATTAATGAACCGAACCCATTTAGATTTGTTTAGAAAATCGAGCCAAACCTTGAATTTTGTTTTGAAAATCGAGCCAAACCTTGAACAAGGTAGGTTTGCTCAATTTGGTTTGTTAAAAGTTTGATTAAGTTTGACATATTAGTATGTAAAATATGCATGTAAGAATCTACACACGTATGTATAAATGTGTGCATGCTTGTGTACGGATCTTATAAAGGTTTGGATAAATTTCATTAACTATTAAATACTAAAATTCTATCACGATTGAATGAATCAAATCATTTATGCAAACTTTAATCGATGCTTGATTGAAGCGAAAAAAGATAGGCTTGTTCTCAAGCAAACCTTAATCTCTGGGAAAATGTGTATAAATTGAGTTTACTTAAGATTTATTCTTAATTCAAATCTTTAACGAACCCGAACCCCTAAATATCCTAAACGTACGGGACAGAACCTATGTAGATTCGCTGAAGTTTGATTCGATTACACCACTAGATCACACATTAGCTTTACCATGTGTAGTAAATTTTAACAGATCTGAAGTATATTGGAAAGTGCTTCTTCTACCTTTGCACATAATTGCAATCTTTTGAACAAAGCTCACACACCCTGTCTGTGCTCTTGCGAACCCTTGGAAGGATTGTCAGATTGCGAGAATGTTTTTTACACCATGCTCTGATACCAATTAATGCATATAAAAAGTTGATGGGAAAGAAATTTAGATGAGAGGGAGAACTAGCTTGTTGCATGAGGTTTTGGGGAGGAAAGTGCGAAGATGCGGAGAGAGACGGAAAGATGAGAATGTAAAATAAACTCCAATTTTTTGATTACACTTCAACTGACGGTAAACAATGATTACTATCCCCTTTATATTGGAGGGGTTGTTTATATAAGAGGGGTGGAACTAGAAAAGTAGAAAGTGAATAGCACAAAATCAAATCCAAATCTAAATTGACTCCTACAATATCTACCATAGTATATGAGATACTAATTGATCTCAATTTATTTAGCCACTGGAACTGACCTTAGTTTAATTATATTATTACAATTGAAAGAAAATTGAAATTACGAGAAGCCCTACACTTATCAAAACCCTAATTTAGCCCCAATTCTCAACTGAAGCTGCACAAGTATAAGAATAAAGATGTGTTTGATCTAGTCCAAAAATGTTACCGATGGCTACTGTTTTTAATGGAGTTTCTTGGACAAAATTATCATCACAACTGTTCTGGAAACATCTTCTTATATAATGGAAGATAGCGCCGAGTATCATAAACTCGTAATCGGGGCGATGCTTCCTTGATCCTACATAGCAGGATCATCATAGTCTGGTATTTTTTTCAAATTTTATTTGAACTTCAGTAGATTTGTATTATCCTGGTTTATATTTTGTTTGTTATTACATTATATGATTTATTTGTTTGACGTTTTCGTTGGCAACATTACCGCTGTCTTCAACTTCTCTCTTCTGTTTCTGATTTGCATTGTCTTTCAAATTTACAGCCGAAGCAGATAAGTGAAATCAAGGACTTCCTCCTTACTGCAAGAAGAAAGGATGCAAGATCAGTGAAGATTAAGCGGAGTAAGGATGTTGTCAAATTTAAGGTCCGGTGCTCAAAATATCTGTATACCCTATCTGTATTCGATTCCGAGAAGGCGGACAAGTTGAAACAGTCTCTTCCGCCAGGTAATATTTTGTGTTTTTTTTTTCAATAATATTTGCAATATATTACTTCAACCATATTGCAAAATGCATGGATTAAGTGCTAAACAGGGGTGGTATAAAATGGATAACTTAAAATGTACTGAAAAGAAGAGTGTTGTGGCAATAAGGCCTGACCACTACCAAAATTTCAATATAGTCAGTACCGCAATTCATATGCCATGAAGGCATGAACTGTATGCTAAAGGCATTCCCATCTGGGCGTATACAGGATATGTCCTGGTTGTTGGTGGATATAACAATAATGATCACTAAGGAATCTACTACCATTAGTCCATCTGTCTGTGTTGCGATTAAGAAAAAGTTGAAGTTTGTCGCATGGCGAGAACGATTTGTCGCATTCACCTTCAAACATGTTTTTTTAGTTCATTTGCGCAATAATGAATTCTGGATCATTCTGAATAGTAACTGCTTTCAGAACACAAAGAGTTTGATCGTTGAGAAAGGTTTCCCTGAATCCTTATGCATGTTTTTTTTATTTCTTCCCCTTCATTCTTTATAAATTAGAATTCTGGCATAGTCCTACTGGCTCTATAAAATGCTTCTTCACATTCTATTTGTCACCTTCCTGCCAATAATTCTACTTGTTATCCTCATCTCATCTCCAGCCAAATTTGATTGTTTTTGCTCTTCAACAGGTTTGACTGTCCAGGATCTGTGAAGTGCCAATAGCTGATGTGGAAGATCCTGGTGCAAACTGTTCAATTTTTATTCTGGTTTCGACATGGTTTTGCAGACTGTTTTTCAAATGCTCTGGTCTTGATGGAGTCAATTTACTTGGCGTTGCAGCTTTATTTGTATCGGTTTACATGTTTGAACGTATTTTAGTTAACAGATGACAATCGAGTCCTCAAAATCCGAAGATTATCTAGAAGTTAATTAGAACTGTCATGTTCGGTTGGATATTAGATTCAAATTTGATGACAATACTGTTCAAATTCTGTTTGTTTTGTTTGCAGAGCTTTAACCTGTTTTCCCATGTCCTGTGCTGCTTTCATTTGAATGCAGTTCGAGGGTACAAAAAAACGCCAGCATCCTTCTTGTTGGTTAAGCTTGTAGGTTATCTACAATCCTCCTTAATTGACCTAACTCTTTTTTAGAAGACATCTGGATACTTTTCATCTGTAGAAAGTAACCACTGCATGTTGCATCGATGTCGATGTTCGCCTGCATTTTTCATGGGACTGTCTCAAAGATTTTTCTGCTTTATTTTCTTACCAAATAAAAAAATTTAAAAATAAATAAATGAAAGGTTGTTGGCAGTCTCTTGTAAGTTGTGTAATATGATGATAGTGGGCGAGCAGTGATGAGATGATGAAAGAAGAGAGGTGATGATATTGGAGCAGTGGTGGTCCATTGATGGATGTGGAGTGAGTGCATAAGAGCTTTGGTGGAGAAAAGCCTTTCGACTTTGGTGGTGGTGGTGGTGGTGGTGGGTGGGGGATCAGACAGGCAGGCAGCCCTGGTCACACTTCTCTGTTCATTCATTCAGGTTTAGGGCACCCGCAAAGTCATTGCTCCTGACACTTATCATGCTCCTTTCCTCCCCACTATCTCTCTGTTGTTGAAGCTTTTGGTCATCATCTGTGATCTCTATGCATGTTTGTCCTGACAGGATTTTTTGCATACACAATTCTTCATATGTACGTTATACTCAAGTATCCAGAAACCACTTTCTACAGCTACATTGATTTTGGAAGAGTGTAGGCGTGTGTATGAGTGCATGCTACTCCTTATGTGTGCATGGATAGAAGAAACAATAATCCTATTTTTTTCCCACACTTTGCATCCTTGTTCCATCTTTGCTTTATGATTCTTTTCAAGATATCCTTACGTCATTGTTTTCATCCCATATACGTAGCAAAATGGGTCTGTAGCGATGACTATTTTCAATGAATATTACTTAGGCCAGATTGTACTTTTTATATGTTGAACTTTGTGGTGAATGGCATTTATTGCTATCTTATTAGCAACAACTTAGTTGCCTTTCTTTTTTATTTTTGAAGGCTAATTTTATGATGGTCAATACAGTTGCTATATAAGTAAGTGTTATTTTCTGTAAATTTTAGTGTATAAAAGTATTTTTTAACTCATAATATTTGTTGTTGTATACTTAACATGAAAGGATTCTTCTCATTCATCTATAGAACTTTTTTGCTGTTATATTTTTTTAAATTGAAGCCTAATTATACTTCAAAAAAGAGTCTATGGTGATCCTTTTTAGAAATCTCTCACTATATCGTCTATAATTAATCATAAATAAGGATATTATTTATTATGATTTTTTTATTCCTTGAAATTGATGACGAAAATGTTATATCCATTACTATATCATTACCGGGGATCCATATCGCAATGCTTATCGGTTGCTTTTTTTTAATTGATCGAATTGTCGCTAATCTTTTAACTAATAAACTAACGATGATTAATTAAATTTCTGAAAAATATAAATTGATAATGATTACTATATGGACCGACACTCCCCTAAAGAAATAACACAAACAAAGACACATTGTAGCAACAAACTCTAATGCGTCGCCACAACCTTGTGGCAACGGAATATTTTAGTATGATGTGTCACGATTATTTCAGTGTGGAAATTTGGACGTTGGAATTTTTTGTTGTAAAAGAGATGTTTGGTTGATGACTTGGTTGCCATAAAAGTGTTTAGTTTTTTTAAAGGGAAAAGGGTGCACCTCTGTAGAGGCAAGCACTCAAAAATATTTATATTCACTGGTTAACTGTCATAGCTACAAAGACCAAGAATCTTGAAGGATTTTGGCACGTTGTACTACATTTTCCACATAATATCGCTCTCTCCTAAAATACGCCCCATTTCTCGCGAGCCAAATCGCCCAAAGGGTTGCGGCTGATCGAACCTTTGCAGATGTCTGACCATTTCCCGACGTCTCAACCGAATGCCAGAAAGATTGAGAGTTCTCCGTCTCCACCTCAGTGAGGGCTACCTCCCTCCAAACCTCTTTTGACATTGGACATCCAAAGAAAAGATGGTCAATATCCTCCACGTCTTTGGAACAATGTTGGCACAAAACATCAGAACAATCGAACAACCTTACCATCCGAGCATTAGTTAACAACATCTCTCTACCCATCGGCTACGTGAAGATCTTGACCCGGTGTGGGATCTTCCACCTCCAGATCTGACCGAAAGTCGCCATCTCAATCTTTGGATCAAAAATAAAAGATGCGTATAGAGCCTTATATGCCTTCTTCACGCAAAGTTGGCCATCCGATCAGGTCCAATGATCACATCTATCATATGGAGTTCCCACATGAGAGAGCATCTCTCTCAAACATTGCAAATCTAATATATTCTCATCGGATAGCTTTGATTAGAATGGAGGTGACCATGCAATTCCATTCCAAGCCTCATATACCCGTAATCTTTGATTCTCAGTGATCCCAAACATACTCGGAAAATGGTCACAAAGAGTTCCAAGTCCTGACCAATCGTCAATCCAAAAAAGAAAGGCATCTCCATCTCCAAGACATGGTCACATCGACGATGAAATCTGAGGAAGGATGGAGCAGACTCACCGCCAAAAGTTAGAGGGCATAGGCACATACCTGGGTCTCCTGTAGAGGGCCCCCGAAACTCCATAGATCTTTCATAACGAAGAGCATATGAGGTCAGAGCCACTACCCCAAATATGAACTACCCATTTTGCTAGTAGGACTCTGTTCATCACAACAAGATAAAGAACACCTAGCCCACCATCATCCTTTGACAGAACCACAACCTTTCACCCAACCAAGGGCATCCCCTTGGAGTCCCCATATCCGGACCAGAATAAATGGCGCATCAATGACTCCAATTGCGAATCTCCACAGGAAGAAGCCTAGATGACATGTAGAAGATTGGGATGGCAGATAAAACTGCCTTCAAATGGACCAGTCAACCACCCCTAGAGAGGCAAGAGGCACGCCGGCCAGCAAGTCATCGCTCCATACAATCCACCGTGGGCATCCAAACTGCTTGTCGAAGTCACCCATGCACCAAAGGCAAGCCTAGATAGTTTATAGGTTATGCCCCACACTAGGATTACAGAGATATACCACACTCCACCACCACCTCCTCCGTCATACCAAATGGAACGAAAACTGATTTGTCCCCATTAATCACGAGGCTTGAGATCTCTCTAAATAAATCCAACACAGTAGCAATCCCCTTCGCCTCATGAGCACCCCTTCCACATAAAAATTGTATCATCTGCATATTGAAGTAAAGGAATCGACAAGCCATCTAGATGAAACTCTGCACAGAAGTTCCCATCCACCGCTCGACTGACCTTCCATGACACTGCATCAGCCATTACGACAAAAAGCAAAGGAGCCAGAGGACATCCCTGTCTGACTCTTCTCTGAGGCTGAAAGAATCCACCTTCCTGCTGCCCATTCACCAATACCGAATTGGAGCTTGTAGTTACACATCTCTTCACATATTTAATCCACTTTTCTGGGAACCCCCGCCTCGAAAGAGATGCCCAATTGAATCTCCAGTTGACACAATCATAAGCTTAGGAAAATTCAACCTTCCAAAGCATCCCCTTTCTCTTCTCCCTCTTCCAATCTGTAATAATCTCTGAAACAATGTTTACCCCATCCATCATATGCCTTCCAGGAATGAAAGCCGTCTGTGAATCTGCATAATCGAGCTCAATACCTCACACAACCGATTTGCAAATACTTTAACCACTATAAGAGAAATGACATTTGAGAGGGAAATAGGTCAAAAATCCCTCTATGCAGCGAGTTACATCATTCTTTGGAAGTGGAAAGATAAGTGAGCGATTCAACCACTCAAAACCCCGATTCCCGCCCCCTAATTCCTCCACCACAACCATGACATACTCCTCCACCATATCCCAAAAATTCACGGAAGAAGAAGACTGAAAAACCATATGTCCTAGAGATCCATCTGCATTAAGATCAAAAGTAGCTGCTCGAACCCCTGCGGGTGTAAAATCACGAACTAATCTAGTAGATTGGACGTTAGAAAGAACGGGAATATCCCAACCAACCCACCGCACACCTCCCGTCCGGATCCTCCCACTTGCCTCCCGGAAGTGGTCAACCACAACTGACCCAATGGCATGCTCCCCTTCCACCTAGACACCTCCCACCTCAATGGTCCTAATAAGGTTCCGCTGCCTCCTACCACTAGCAGCTGCATGAAAGAAACGTGTATTCGCATCTTCCCCCTTCAACCATGTTTGCCTGGACCTTTGCCTCCACTCCATCTCACGCTTGTGATCCTCTTCCACCAGTAGCCTCTGATTGTCCCTTAAGCTTCTCTCCTCTGCCACTGTCCCACATAAGTGTTTTGTTGCAGTGTAGCAATGGATATGACTTTTGCCATTAAGTCAACAATAAAAAATAACTTTGCAACAAATGACGTCGTCATTTTATACAGTGAGGCATTTTCAGGAAAGCATCGTTATAGATTTTATTAATTAGCTGTAGTGTTACAGCAAGAATGAGCTCAACTTGGATTCATCATCCTTAAAAGCGAGGTCATGTTGCATCTAGAGAGCAATACAACTCCCCACTTCTGCTTATCGCTAGGTAAAAACTTGATTCCTACAGTTACTATGAATCATCCTACCAATTCAACTCTTTTGACTACATTAGAAAAACTTGAACTGTCTCGCCTCCAAATTAATATCTCCAGTGCAATCTTGCTGAACTTAAATGAAACTCTACCTCTCTTCCCAACGATTATTAAGGATCGTCCTATTTTTACCTACTGGTTAATCTGGATAATCACATGCAAGGAATGCTACTTTTTAATAATAGTGACAGTCTTACTCCGAGTAAGACTCATTTACTTTATCCTCTCTGTATAATCTCCTGCTTTTTTAAAATACTTCTTATCTGCAGTAGGAGATAGGACCCTACATATGTTCTTTGTCGGTGAGATGTACTGACATATTTTCTCTCATTTCTTTTGAAGTGAAATATAATCCCTTCTGCTTTAGAGAGTTAATTCAGATAATAAAAACTAAAATATAAGGGAGAGAAAACACTGATCACCAACAATTTTCACCAACAATTCCTTTTAGTTTGGGTTACTGTTGACACGAAATTCCGAGCAAGCGAGGTAATCAGGTATATCTAAACGGTCGTTGCGACCTCAATTGCCCGGGTGTGCCAATCAAGAAGAGACCACCAATACAAGATAAAATCAAATCGAAATCAATAGCGGTCTTGCTATTTTATTAACCTGGTATAGCGACCAGGGTCGAACTGAGGGAGCACGTAATGGCCTCGCGGCCTACGAAGTAGTCAAAAAGAAAACAAAAGAAGAGAAAAAGGTATTTTTGGTGGTTTTTTAATTCTTTTTATATTTTTTTGGATTTTTAGTTAATTAAGAAAATAAGAAAAACAAGGAAACAAGACACTTCAACAATTTATTTAATGCATCAAAAATCAAGTAAAAATTCAAATAATTTTTTTTTGTGTATTCTATAATTTTTACTGTTTTTAGTGAATTTTTGGGATTTTTCTGATTTTTATTTATTTTCTAAAAATGAAACAATGACAGAAAAAGGAGGTACTGTCCAGCCAAGCTTAAAGGACTTAGATAAAATATCTAAAAATCCCCAATAAGCCTAGAGATAATTTTCCTGAATAGAGAAAGAAACAAGAAAAATTTAGGAACCTTAATTATTGTTTTTGAATTTTTAGATTAATTATTAGAATTTTTATGAGTTTTTAGGTGTTTTTCAATTTTTATGAGTTTTATACAATGAAAAATAGCCAAAATTGGCTAGAAAATCAAGCACACTAAAAGCAACAGTAGTTAATTTTTTTTGTGATTTTTAGATGAGTTTTAATATTTTTTTGTGAATTTTAAAATCAGACAGTAATGAAAATTGATGTTTTTGAATTTTTTAAAAATATCAAATCAAAACAACAATGTCTCCAAAAATTCCAGAAAATTTTACACTATAGCAGGAGCCATGTATCCAATTTTCATTGGATTTGGAGTTGTTTTGCTATTTTATTCAAAAATAAGAAGTAGGTACTGTGCACTGGGACCTGAGTGCAAATACCAAGAATTCTGGGGGGTCTGGTCAAAATACCCAGGAAAACACGCGCGTCGCGCGTGCCTGGGGCACTCATGGACCTAAATGTAACGAAAACTAAGTCCTAGGACTATTTGGTAACATATACCAAAAGTCCGCGGACTTGTCTGTAATTTACCCACTAATACACGCACATGCTCAATTAATTCACGTACATGGGTATAAAAGCAATTATCCAAAAGTTTTCATTCATTTCAGAACAAACCAGAACTACAGGGAACAAAGTGCAAATAGCCCAACAAAGCACGTGTCGATGCACGTACTACACCATACACAGGGGCATAAACGCGAATGAAATAAAGTGCAGGGTCCACAGTGCAATTGTACCAAAAACTAAACAACTAAACTATATATTTACAAGACTAAACGCTAAATAAAGTAAAAGGAAGGGCCTAAGGGTAAATTACCATTTATTAATGAGGACGGCTGGATGGGTGCCATGTGGTAGATCAGACGGTCAGGATCAGGTGGCGCTCCAAAGCTGGGCTCCTCGCGATGATCGGACGACCAAGGCGTAGCCACGTGGAAGATCGCACGGTGGGGAGTAGCGGTGGCTAAACCTTACGCATCGGGCGGTCTAGATCGCCTCTCCAAGGATCGTGCGGTCGCTGCTGCTCCTGGGACGGATGGCTCAGATGGAAACTGGTGCGGGAGGCCGATCGAACGGTGGACGAAGGTCTTGGAAGAACTGACTGCCGGCGAAGTTCGTCGGCCCAAGGCGCACGCTCCTGACCTCCTCGCGGGGCTCTGGTGATCGGGGAAGAATCATCGGGGGCCTCCGCATCAAATGGGACTCTCCGATGAAGCGACGGAGCCCTAAGGAGCCCGGTCAGCTCCGGCGGAGAAGCGACTCCTGGCTCGAGTCGGAGGACCTCAGATGGCCCTCGAAGTACCTGCAAAATAGGTCCAGAAGACTCGCGGGTCGAGGGCAAAGCGCCTCGACTCCGTTAGACGTGGTGAAGGTGGTCGGGGAATCGGTGCAGGAGAGCTCCGGCGAGGTGATGGACAGAGGAGCTCGAACCCCAGCTCATGTGCGAGCTGGGTTGAATGGGAGTGCGGAGAATGTGCGCGGGAGGAAGGCGGAGGCGATGGTAGATTCCGACGGTCGAACGGAATAGTGGGATGGTCGGAATCTTTGAGAAACGACGGCGGCGCGAATTGGGGATACTCGGAAATTAGAGAAAAGAAACGGGAAATGGGTCTACCTGGGTGATGGAATCGACGGGGAAGGAGCTTGTGCAGCTCTTGGTCCTTGCCTCGAGGAGCGTCGACCTCCGAGGCTCGAGCTCCTGCTCTGGACAGAGCACGACGGAGCAAACCGCCGGATCAGTGGTTCTTTGCCCCTCTCCTTGCTGCGACAGCACCCGGAGCAAGCTGTCACTCTCACTCGAGCACTGGAGGTCACTGGTGGTGGAGCGAATGAGCCAAAGATGGAAGAATAGGGTGGCGGAGCTCGAGTTTTATACGGTGGAGGGTCCGAGAAGATGAGGTCGGGTAGGGCAATGGGATGCGCGGATCCCGAGGTGGGCACTCCGACGAGGGTCTCAGATGTGGCAGGGACGAATCGGACCCGGGGTTTATGCGAGAAGGGATCGGGTTTACATGGGAAAAATCCGAGAAGACGGTTCGGGCAACAAGGACCCGTGAGAGGTGGTCCTGGGGGGGGGGGGAGGAGTTGACCGGGCGGTCAACATCCCCCTGGACCAATGGGAAGAGGCCATTTGGAAAATACTTAAAAATTCAATTAAAAATAGCAAATGGCCGAATTATTAAAAAGTTAAAACATGAAATATTTTTGTTTTATTTTTTTCTATTTTTTAGTGATTTTTAATTAATTTTTCAATATAAAAATAGGTATTTACACTATATAGCTATATATAGTTATATATACACTATAGGGTTTTTAATTTTTGATTTTTAATTTGTTATTTTTATGCAATTTATTCCCATTTTATATTTTATTTATTTATATCATAAAATTAAGAATAAAAAGATATTTTTATTTTATTTTTATTATTTATATACATAGGTGAAATAAATAAATAAATAAATAAATAAATATCTATGTACATGGTATATTTACAATGTATTTTTAGGTTTTTAATTTTTGTTCTTTTTATTTTGTTTTTGTTTTAATTGTTTTTATTTTATTTATTTATATCATATAATATAGAATATTTACAAAAAAAACTTTGGAGATTAATTTTATTTATTTACAAGGCTAAATAAATAGGGATGAGTGGACTATATACATGATGATTATGTACATGAGTGATGTTTTTGTTTTCTTTTTAATTTTTCTATTTTTATCTTGGTTTTATATTTATAAATATATACAAGTATTTACAAGCCAATTGTAGTCTCTTTTTTGGAGGATAATATTTTTATTTTTTTACATATATACTTACACACATGAGCCCCTATCTCCCTCTACTTTGGCTTTTATGCGGTCAGGCCCATGCTGAGCCCTCCCTTGGGTTAGGTTGCTCAATATTTATTCTAAATATTTCCCTCCTTTTCTTTTTAATCTTTATTCTTTTATTTTTGCAC
The DNA here is from genome assembly GCA_037367405.1 of Ottelia alismoides. Classification (NCBI taxonomy): domain Eukaryota; kingdom Viridiplantae; phylum Streptophyta; class Magnoliopsida; order Alismatales; family Hydrocharitaceae; genus Ottelia; species Ottelia alismoides. Next base: position 8,930 of record JAZKJV010010407.1, on the reverse strand, counting down.
AAAAATGTGCTAATTATTACTTTTTACACAATGCATGCTTTTAGTAATTATTTATATTTACAAATATATACATGCATTTGCAAATGTTTTTGTAGCTAAAATATAAGAATAAAGAGTGATGAATGAGTATTCATCAGTTACACTTTACGAGTGTGCTTGGGCCACACGAGCCCGGATCCTCTTTAGTATTGCAGAGGCCGGCTGAAAAAATAGGGTGCTCGAGCCGCTCGATCAAGATCGAGCGATTCACACAAAATCTGGGTATTTTTGAGCCTTTACCGTGTGAACCGCTCGATCTTGACCGAACGGTTCAGAGCACCCCTATTTTCACAGCCGACCTCGGCAGATCCGTGCTCCTAGGGCAACTATGTATATCTTTCCAAGGGAAGGGATTTGTAAAATCTGTTTCCTATATCTGAATAACTCTGGAACTATAATGATTACAATCAAGGTAAACTAGACAAGATTTTGATCTATAATCTAATAGAGTGGGGGCATTAAGAGGTCCGTCCAGGCAATCAAACAACCGACCAAATCTATGCCGTCGCCTTTGTCGATCTATGAATTTCCTTATCAAGATGGCATGTGCCAGTTGATAGATAGATGTTTGATCTCTAAAGTGGAAAAAGCTTTGCCGGCTTTTCCAGCAGCAGGAGAACCCCATCCCCAGAAACAATGGCTGTAAAGTTCCATTGCTTTGCCCGCACAAAAGCGGTGGATTTTATCACAGTTTTGATGCTCGATGGGTTGGAGAAAGAACACGATCCATTTCTCCATATCTGCTCAAGTATAACCAGCAGTAACCAGTATCTGATGTATGCACTGCAGAATATAGATACATGGGAAGATTGGTGACCTAATCTGTCATGCAGGTACGTAGAATATTTGCCCTAAAAATATACAACAGTGGCAACATACATGAAGATTTCGTATAAGCATACGTACGTGTTTCGTATCACATATACACTCAATGATAATTTTAGAGGTATGCAGATAGATTTTATAAGCTCCTTTGAAAATTAAAGTGGCATGACTTTATATCAATTGATGTGTCACCATTTGCGCACCTTTTAATCAAGCATATATATAGCATCTTGAATGTAAATTAAGCAAAATGAAGAAGCACACACTCATCTCCTCAAATGATCCTTACATCCTCTCCTACACAGATGAAGCTAATGCTCCCATGGCCATGCAAAGCCCATCACACCACCATACCCGTGCGCGGTCGGCCGACCCTGACTCCTCCTCCGCGTGGGCCTCGAGGCTCCTCTTGGATTGCGCTAAGGCCATCGCCGACAACGACTCCGGCAAGATCCACCACCTCCTTTGGGTCCTCAATGAGCTCTCCTCCCCCTATGGGGACCTCGAGCAAAAGATCGCATCGTCCTTCCTCCAAGCCCTCTTCTGTAAGGCGACCGACTCCGGTCGTCGTTGCCATAAAGTCCTATCCCTTGCGGCGGAGAAGTCCCGCTCGTTTGATGCCGCGAGGAAGGTCATGCTTGAGTTCCAAGAGCTCAGCCCCTACATGACCTTTGGCCATGTAGCGTGCAATGGCGCTATCGTCGATGCGGTGCAAGGAGAAGCTAACATCCATATCATCGACTTTGGCAATAACTGTTGCACGCAATGGCCGACCCTCCTCGAGGCATTGGCCTCTAGGAGCGACGACATGCCGAGCGTGCACCTCACGGCGGTAGCGGTGGCACCGACAAACGGCATGGTCATCAAGGAAGCGGGAAAGAGGATGGAGAGGTTTGCCAAGTTGATGGGAGTTCCATTCAAGTTTAGGGCTGTTAGCGGACTCGCTAGGTTGAGCGAGCTCAGGGAAGTTGAACTAAGGACCGGTGAAGACGAGGCGGTGGTCGTAAGCTGCTCCGGAGCCCTCCGACGCATCGAGCCGAGCAAGCGAAGCTCTTTCTTGATGATGCTAGCATCCCTCGAGCCTAAATTGGTGACGGTGGTCGAGGAAGAGGCTGATTTCACCTACAATTGCGACGATTTCATGGGATGCTTCTGCGAGTGCTTGAGATTCTACACACTAGTCTTCGAGATGCTGAACGAGAGCTTCAGCACGACTAGCAACGAGAGGCTAGCATTGGAGAGGGAGTGCTCGAGGAGCATCGTGAGGGTCCTCGCCTGCGAAGGCAACAACGACGGAGGAGGGGATTGCGAGAGAAGGGAGAAGGGGAGGCAATGGTGCCAGAGGCTCAGGCACGTGCTATCACCCGTGCCGTTCAGCGAGGATACAACGGGGGACGTCGCCGCTCTCTTGAAGCGGCACACCGGCGAGTGGTCGGTCTCCGAGGAGGAAGGGGATGGGGAAGGGATCTACTTGAAGTGGAAGGACGAACCACTCGTGTGGGCATCAGCTTGGAGACCTTGATCAAGTTCATAGTTTAATTATATTTGCATGATCGGTAGTGGATTTGGATCAAGAAATTGCATAGTCAATGCAGGTAATTAACTCATGTACCGTTGACGAGATTCTCGTTTATATTTGAGTGTTTTGTGTTGATTGCTTTTAAGCGGTTTGTTCTCTCGGATTGGAAGCAGTAGACTATATATATACATCTGATCACTGCCATTTCTTTTGGATCTACATATATTATATAAATTAAGTGTCCATTATATTAATGTAGGATTGTTCCTATGTATTATTCTATACATTGCTTATGTACTTTGCTTGAGGAGTAGTGCATGTGACAGAAAGTGATACCATGATATTAATCTATAGTTTGTGTCAATCAGAGAAGAAAAAGCTCAACTGAAGATAAATGGATAAGGGGTCTCCAAGGAGGCTTTTAGGATGAACTCACATAAAGGAGATGTTTTAAAATATATATGGGGATTTAAAGCTGTAAGGATATAAGTAATGCCAAAATGGCAATAATGCCGAGAATCTGAATGGTTCATATATTAATATAAGTATATAACAAAAGAGAAACCAGTCTGCAATTGAGTAAAGAAAATAAAAATTTTAGGATTAACATCATGGTTGCAGAGTTATAATATCCATGTCTAGTTGGGCTATTGATTCTTTGGTTAATTAGGGATTCATTAATTAAGAAGACCTGTATACAAACATGTCTAATCTTCAGTCCAGAGATAATTAACTAATGGTCGAATTCTGGGGTGTGCAGTATTAGAATCGCAAATACATATACATGTATTTATAAGCTGCTATCTAATATTCTTCAACTAGCTGTAATGCAGCGAACATTTATATATACCTAACCCATTAGATGTGCATTTATTTAAATTTAAACTGTTGTCCTATATAATAATACATAAAAATCGACCACTCCAAGGACAGGAGTATGTTTAACCTCTTCCCTAACAGTAGAAATATCCTTTCATTTGTAATTGTTCATGTTTTTCTTCATCAATATGCAATCCCTGACATTATTAATTAACAGTAACGAATGCATGCGAATTTAGTTAATAAAAAATGAAACGGAATGAAAGGAAAAGCAGTGACAGTCTTGTAGTTATATTTATCTAAAATCTTCTATTTACCAGAGCTAATGACACTGAATATATATGCCTTGATGGTCTCGTCTTCCTGTTGGCTGTTGATAAACAGTCGAATAATTACACTTCGCAAACAGACGTGTCTTTATTTCAATCCGAGGTAGAATCCAGTCCTCACATACCAAGATTATTTTATAGTTTCTTACACTAGTTGAACAATCTAACCCTCCATGATTGCATGGTTGATGCCTATACTTGTATCACTTTATTGATTTATTTGGAATAAACGTTGCTTGATCTCCTCCAGCAAAGATATAAGCCCTCTTCATTGGTAATCGCCTAAGTCTTTAAACAGTAGAAGCTTCCGCAAAAAGAGAGATTCTACAGTCCTTAAATCCTGTGCTGTGCATTCATAAACTGTGAGGAAAGAATTAAAGAAGTGATTTGAAATTATATGTTCTAAAGGCTCTCATTCTTTCTGAAAATCATCGTGTTTACACGATGTTTCGCATATTTAGTGTTCTCTAGACCTTCAAGGTTACGTTCAGATGCGGCATCTCTGCATTAATGGAACGTCTGGATGCATCATTTCTCGTGGAACACGGAACTTGTCTCGGGTTTCTGCAAATTGAATCAACCTTTTGGGAGCTAATAATATCAACCTTAACAACAGTAAATCATCCTTTTACGAGCTAGCATCGTTTCTAGTGCAGAATCTCAAATTTTTCTAGAACGGTAATTTTTTTGAACGATTTTAAATCACTTAACAATTCTGCACATTGAATCAACCTTCTGCTCTTTTGCATTTTTCTGTGCATGTCATTTAATAGTTACTTTTTCCAGTCTCCATAGTCCCGCAAAAAGAAGAAGAAGAAAAAGCTCAACTATTCAAGGTCCCTTTTTCTCATTTATTTCCGTATCATAATAATAATCTTTTGTATTGTGCCTGTGAATCCATGTACTTATATCTAGAAAGAGTATATTTGGTATGAGAAACCATAACTTATTTTAGTGTCTAACGAGCTAATAACAAACTATTCATTTTAATAAGTCCATCTTATTTAAAATTGCTAATGAACTATTATCTAATCGAACTTGAACTTTCATTATATAAACACACTCAAACATAAGCTATTGAACCCATATCGAACTGAACTCAAATTCGAAATCTCAAACTTCCTTGTCAAACAAAGTCAAACATATGTATGTTTATTATAGTTCCGTTCAATTAACAGTCCTAATTGGGAGTCCACCAGTGATGAGGTCAAGCGACTGCCATTTTGGAGTCAACAGAGGAACAACCTCATCAAAGTAGATGTTGGGGGAAGAGGACTTGGTCGAGTGGAGGTTGGGGTCAGAGCAGAGGAGCACACAAACATGGTTATGACAATCGAAGATGGCGATGCAACATGGGGAGGGAGGAGAAGATGGGTTGATCATCCCAAAGAAGCTTGAGATTCGGGGGTGGCAAAGGAAAGGTGAGGGTGATGAGGACATCAAGGTCGAGGTGGATGAGTTCATGGCGCCTGATGGCAGTGATAGAGTCAATTATGAAGTCGTACCTCTACCCGTTGTCGATGGAAACACAATGGCGGGGTTGGTGGGAAGAAGGTGTGAGAAGGTATAGAGTGTTACTTTCTTCTCGTCTACGTATCGCTCATCCATAGTACACCACAAATACATACATAGTGAGTATCCCCTCCCGAATTTGACAAGCTATCTTGCTTTCCTAGTCCCCTTCCACATGACACTTGCAATTGGCTAACATTGTTTCCCATTCTACGTGACGACATACACCCCAGATGGCAACGTCGACCAATTCAAAGTATATAATGTCCTAAGGCAACTAAAGAATTTATAGCACAACCCATAAAACAAGGCAAGATCCCTCTAATCTATCGAGTCAATCCTCTCCGTCTAGTATAGGCCGTCGATTGGCTAACTGCCCTATTTGCCTCTATCCTCCCACTCAGAGTCTGTGATGCGAGACTACTAAGCCCTAACACGAGGCCATCTCCTGAACAAAAAAGTCGATGATAGTAAATGATTTTCAGTGATGGACGAGTCTGCTATCAAGTCAGAGCCTTGACTATACACTAAGTTGCTGTAGCCTTTCTTAGATTTGATGATATTCGAAGCGATAAACTAAAGAACGCGTTTGCCATAAAAATGACATATTATCTAGTACTTCACTCACTATTTTCAATGGAGGCTTGGTCTCTCCAAGGATTCTCTAAGCTTATTATATTTGAAATGCACAACATTTTTTTCCTCTCTGATTTTACTAGCTCATCTTGCAATAGCTATTAGATGCAATAATTGGATATACTATCGATGGATTTATTATCTAATCCGCGAGTTTCCCAATCCGTGGAAATCCAAATATTGAACTAAGAGAAAGGAAGAGTGGAATTCAGCACAGGCACATACAAAGCCTAGCCAAGTCATCCTAGCTAGGCGACAAGAATAGAAAAGATAAAGAATTAATCGTAGTAACACCTACTCTGGCCTTTTAGAGAGAATTCTGTTGGCTTGAGCATTTTAGGTGGCAGTTAATGGTCCTTGTTAGGCCCAAGCTCAATAAGTTGTGAGGAGAATTTATCCTCGATAATAGCTTGGATCTAGATCTAGGACATTGCAAATGATATCACAACAAGATCCGTGTAATAGTGGAAAATATTATCCAAGAGGTGGGGATATACCTATCCAATAGATACGAGGAATGTGCCACCCAGATTATGTGGCCACAATTATTACTGGTAAGGGTGCACGTGGATCAAATTGGATTGGATTTCTGCTTACTCCGTGTCTAATACCAACACAATAAGTTTTTTCTTGCTCCTATTACATGCATTTTAATATGAACTATTTAGTTCACACAGTTATGGTCATTTTTGCGTAATAACCATTTTACAATGTTTGTGCCCCCATTATCTTCAATACTGTTAGGGCCCGTTCGTTTCGGGAATAAACAGGAATAAGGATGAGGAATAAGAAGAATAATGGTATATTCTTTGTTCGGTTGGAGGATAGGAATAAGGAGAATAAAGTAAAATAAAGGTAGGTAAGGTGGGATAAAGATAGGAATAAGAGTGAAATAAGAAGGAATAATGGAGAATAGTCGTATCATGAGAACCGTGTCGGGAGGAGAATTGCCCCCCTTATTCGAGGACTTATTCTCCAACCAAACATGGCCTAGGAGTAGCAATTGTCTATGATTGTAGAAGAAAGGAATCGGATCAAAGGCGGATGGGAGAGGAATCAATGTGTTTGGGGATGGCAGTTGAAATGGGCAGCGACTATTAAATGCCGACGTCCGATGAGGTCACCCGTTTCTTCCGCTCAACAAACCCGGCCTGTTTGGTTGCTGGGTTGGACTGGGTTGGGTTCGACTGAGTTGGGGTGGATGAATAGTAATCTGTGAGGAGGAAGTACCCTTGTGAATAGTAACCAGGGTTGGGCCAACCTTGCCCAACCCTGTAACCAAAGAGGCCCCAATCAACCCCAAAACCCCCCAAAACGGAAAGAGAAACGACTAACCCGATCGTCGAAGGGCGGTGGATCAATTCGTCGATGGCGGTCGGACGTCATCCGGTGGAGGAGGCGAACGAGAAGAGCCCCTTCGGGAACCTGAGCGCGCTGGAGTTCTATCCGCGGCACTCGGTGGCGCACTCCTCCTCCACCTTCGTCAACGGGGAGGGCCTCAACATCTTCACCCAGTGGTGGACGCCTCTTCCCCCCGTCCAGCCCCGCGCTATCGTCTGCGCCGTCCACGGCTTCACCGGCGAGTCCAGCTGGTTCGTCCAGCTCACCTCCGTATTCCTCGCCGAGCCCGGTGGTTTCGCCGTCTGCGCCATCGACCACCGCGGCCACGGCTACTCCGACGGCCTCGTCGCCCACGTCCCTGACGTCCGCCCCGTGGTCGACGACTGCGTCGCCTTCTTCAAGTCCTTCCGCGACCGCTACCCCCCTTCCCTCCCCTGCTTCCTCTACTCCGAGTCCCTAGGCGGCGCCATTGCCCTCCTCATCCATCTCCATAACAAAAACAGCCTCAATTGGGACGGGATCGTCCTGAACGGGGCCTTGTGTGGCATCAGCAGCAAGATCAAGCCTCCTTGGCCACTGGAGCACCTCCTCTCCGTCGTCGCAGCCGTGGTGCCCACCAGTTGATGCACCGGTGAGGAGATATGAGTTTTGGAAGGTTGAGCCGGCTAAAAGAGGACGTGGAAGATCCAAGAAATGTTGGAGTGAGACTATACGAAAGGATCTTAGTTTTTTGGATTTAAGCCAGAGAATGACCCAAGATAGATCTGAATAGAGGCAAAAAACTTATGTAGCTGGCCCTACTTAAAGTGGGAAAAGACTTTGTTGTTGTTGTTGTAGTGCTCGTATTTGGCTCCTTATTCTACTCCACTGGTTTATTTGCATCTATAGATGGGAAATATTTGCTCAAGGTGTCGACCTCCTTTGATGGCTCCATTGTTTGCTCATTAGCATCTTGTTGCGATCTTCAATAGTGCTTTCTCAAAGTTTATAACCTTATTATACCTGATTGCTTTTTTGATTTAAGATGAGGAAGCAACTAATACGAGTTAGCTTTTGTATTGATGTTTTGTGATATGCATGTTGTTCTGAGTTTTGGTTGCAATGATGATATGTTAAGTACCCGTATTACTTGAAATTTCAGCAACGATGTTATGATAGACATCATGATCTGACAATCTATTGTTACTATGTTAAACATCATTATTAGTTGCATACATTATGTCTTATTTCTCTTCTGAGTTGATGCAATTTTGGTCCCCATTCGATTTCAATTAGATTCATATGCTTGAGGCATTAAATATCAGAATTCAGTTTCATTTTGGTAAGCCTGGAAAAAGAAATTCAATGGAATTTCAATAGAATTTTTATGAAATGGTTGTAAATTGAAGAAATTACGTGAAAACTCATTTTTTCTAAAATAAGATATCTAGGATGACCTTTTCTCACCATTGCGAGAGCTGTTATTGATTATGGATATGGAGAGATACACTTTCAATCTGACACTGAGAGCGTTTTGATTGAGATGATCAATGCACCCACTGCCAACCAGAGACCCACATCTGATGAGAGTGTACATGTGTCAGCCGACCCTGAGGACTATGACCTAGCTAAGGAAACCAGAGATGTTTTCTTTATCATGGACGATGCTAAGACTCGAGAATTCATCTTCAGGGAGGAAGACTCGGAAAGCATAGATCTTGGAGTTACCTCTTAGTGTGAGTATCGATGTGTTGATGAGATCCGCAAAATTTACATCATAAACACTTTGTTGCGGAGCAACATTTACATCATGAAATTCATCTCTTCAATTTCTCAGCTGAATCAATTTTATTTTTTCATGGATAATAAGTTACGGAATATATTATTTAAATCAATAACTAATTTCCACCAACCAATATGGAACATTTTAC